>JARVZY010006604.1:0-25904 GCA_030686995.1 Artemisia argyi
CCTTCTTGCAGGCCAAACATGAATGATCATTCTTGTATGTTTTAGAAGGTAAACCTCTAACTAAATTTCCTTTGACCAACTTGTTGATATTTTTGAAATTCACATGTCCTAATCTTCTATGCCATAGATGTGCTTCTTCCATTGTTGCCCTTGCCACTAAACATGTTGCTCTTTCAGTAGAGTTGATATTCTTCAAATCTAAGCTGTACACATCATTGGTTCTTGGTACTCTCAGGGTTACCAAGTGATCAACAACAAACTTGAACTCAGGAGAGAGAATAAGACATTCTGTGTCAAGGAATAAATAGGATGTTTCTTGTCACAGATCTGAGATATTGACAAAAGATTGAATTTAAGCTCCTTCACATAACGAACATTCTCAAAATCAATGCATCCAGTCTTGATGGTTCCTTTGCCTGTAATTCTTCCTCCAGTAGGATCATTCCCAAAAGCAACTTTTCCTCCAAAATATGCCTTAAAGTCTGACAGAATCTCCTTGTCTCCTATCATGCTGCCAGAGCAACCACTATCAATAATAATATGATCCTTAAGCTCCTCTTCTGGGTTGCCCTGCATAAAAGATGAAAAGGTTAGTTTCTTTTAGGAACCCAAGCCATTACTGACTTGTGTTCCCCTTGTGAAGTGACATACTTAAATTCTTTGAGTATGTAATCTCCACTGTTTTTTAAAGCATAATCAAGAATTATTTTCTTTGATTCCAAAACCTGTGTTGGTTTCTCAACAACACTTTATTTTTCATCCTTACTTGCTGGAAGTAGTGTTTGTCCCCCATCAGTACTTTCTTTCTTAACCCAGTTAGATTTAACACTGTTTGTTAAGTTCTTTGATCTAGGTACTCTACTTGAGGTGTAAGGCCTTCTAGATTGATAGTAATTGAACCTCCTTGGTCTTACATTCGAAAAAGTGCTAGTAGTACCTTGATTAGGTGAATTCTTAGCAGTACTTTGAGAGGATACTGCTTGAAAGACTTTTGACTTACCAGTACTTTGAAAAATATATCTTGAGGGTACTGGTGGTTTTGAAAAAGGTCTTTTCTTGTGAGGGTACCTATAGTCTTTTGAGAAATTACTATGGTTAACCCTATTTGAATGATTCCAAACTGGTTTATTCTCCCTTGACTTATGGTTGGTAGATGTGGTCTTTGGGAATTGACTTAAATATTCTGAGTGAAAGTCACAGTCCTTAATCAAATGATAAGGACTATAGCATACAAAACATAACCTTTGATCCATATTCTCAAATCCTCTTCCAAAACTATATTGACTTTTTGGTGAATGATTAAAAGGTTTTCTAAAGTTAGCAGTATTTGGAAAAGTTTTTCTTGAAGGTACTGCTGAGTATCTAGCAGTACTTTGAGAGTGGGCGGAATTGTAGCCTAAAGGTGAGGGATGATTCTTTTTGTATATTTATATTTTATGAAAGCAAATTAAAATCTTGGGTTTTAGAAGAGTGGGCGGAATTAGTTGCTAGTCAACTAACCCAAAAGTTATTTTTATAAAACAAAAATTAAAATAACAAAAAAGTAAAAGTGGTGAACTTCTTATGATGAGACAAACGTGTTTACTTAGATTTAATTACTCCCTAGTTATCTTTTATTGAATTGTTGAATGTCACAGTGCAGTTTTTTTAATTGAAGCGTCGTATTCCTTAATACCAGTCGTGGGTGTGTGCGAAATACCCCAACTCTATAAATATCAATTTCACCTACAACCGTAAGTTAATTACTCTATCATAGGACCATCAACATCAACTCATGCATTAAATACAATGAGAAAAACCTGTATTGCACATAAGGTTACATTTTCTAAGACATTCAAGCTAGTTACATAAGGGAAGTCAGCCAGTTTTCCTAGCCTAACATGAATCAATCAACTAAACAATAGACAACGCAACAATAATAATAACTATGTTTCATTAGATCTAAGCAAACACTAAGTAAATTAAGCTAGCATATTAAAAGGAAGAAAAGATGAACATGTAATCAAACAATACATAGACATATTGAATGATTAAAGGAATACCTAACTTCAATTAAACATGGGTGAAAAGATGCTATAAAAGCCTTACAAGAGCTGCAAAATTCGTCTAGGGTTTAGGTCTCCAAAGTGTTACACTAATGAATGAAAAATCGAAAACGATATATAAAATTTACAAAGCTTACGACGTCAGGTTGTGGATTCTGACATCGTCAGACCGTCGCGATTAGGGTTTCTTCTTGTGCAAGTCGGCCTTCTGACACTGTTGCTCTTTATGTTCTGAATTCATTAGCTTTTGGCTGACGCCGTTCTTTCTTAACCTTTTTGAGCCGTCTCCCACAACTTTAACACGAGACGCCCTTCATCCAATTGCACCTGACGCCGTTAGGTGTAAAATCTCCAAAGTTTTCTAAAGCGTCGTTTGTTAATTTTCCAAGCTCCAAATTACCAAGTGACGGCGTCACAGATTATAACGTGACGCCGTTAGGTGTCTTTTCCTGACAAGTTTTTTGCGACTTTGTTGTTTTCTTCACTTTTTCATCCAAAAACGTACAAAAAGCTCCAAATTCCAGAATTCTCGTCCCAAATACCTACAATACAAAAAGAAGCGATTTGAGGCAATATTTGACATATAAACAAGATTTTAGGATTAAATGACCCCTTAAAAAGATATCAAATAAATCCTTATCAAATATCCCTTCACATGGGATTTGCTTGTCCTCAAGCAAATGAGCTTTTATTATAATCAATTTATAAGTTAGGGGTCATTTAACATTAATATAAAAGTAATTACAACATAAAATTGTTCCACGTTAGTCAAAACAAGCACGAAAATTATATACTATCACCTTACAATAAGTGTTTGGATTCTCACATCTCTCGGGTGTTATAAAGTTATATATCACATATGTAAATGGGAAAAAATAACACTCTCTACCTGTCATAGCACATAGATTACTATACTCTTGGGAAATGATCAAACCTCCACCACTTTGGCGTAAGCACCTAGGATAAACTATAAAAGAGGTCTTTTAAAGGGTTGTAATGTAAGGTGTAAGGGTATGAAAAACTCAGTTTGTTGGATAAAGGGAATTTTACAGGTGCTGGTCAATTACATGTACAAAGATGCGTTGCTAAGTCAAGACTCGACTCAACTATGCTAACTACTAACTCCTTTTGTATTTTTCAAGACATTATTTTGACCTCAACAGAAATAAAAGACGAGGATAATAGCCCGTAAGTTTTTTCCATTTTTCTTTTTCTTTCTTCTTTTCATTTTTTTTTTTTTTTCATTTTTTTGATTTTTTTTTATTATTTTTTTTCATACATTCTTACTCACTCTACTATCCAAAATAATACACTAAAGGGATCTCTCTTCCACCCTACACTTGAACTTTTCCATAACTAAATTAAAGACCCGAATTAAGAAAATTAAAACACTTGAGGTACTTTAAACGTTAACGTATATAAGGGGTAATGATTCCCCTTTCACTTCATAACGACAAGTACATTTACCCATGAGTCCCAACCGTCCCAAAACTACATGTACATGATATGACTCGACTTAGCAACCATATAATCAACTAGATAATTGACAAAGGGTTTAAACATGTAATAATAATGCACTAAAAATGAGTGCATACAAGGTAGGCTAAAGCGATTTGGGTGTACATTTAGGGGTGGATTGTACAATGTTCTTCATCAATATTTTGGATTCCACCAAAATATTATAAGAACCATGAAAAAGATAGGCTCTGAGGGGTGTACTAGGCGTATCGTGTACTAAAAATGGGTACATCGCAAAAGTGTGGGAGAATTACTTAACCAATGAAGTCAATGTAATTATAATACATGTTCAAAACATAGGTTATCCTAATGCCTCTTATCATATAGTAAATCTTAACTACACGAATGTAGTCTCACTAGCGGCCTTGAGATACATCACAAACGCAAGTTCTAGAATCTAAACCTCACATATTTGGGGTGGAAATGTTTGAGTGGTACGGTTTTTGTGCTAGCTATATAATTCCTATCCATGGGGCGCTTATTAAGACTAGAGTTTCACTCTTATATTTTGCAAAAAAAAAAAAAAAAAAAAAAAAAAAAAAAAAAATTGGTGCCAAATTTGCCCTAACAAGCATTTCTCTTAGTTTTATTTACACATTTACTTTAAAAAAAGCAAAAATCAAGTGGAGTTACAATTTCTAAGGTATCCCATTTTACCCTCCCAACACTTAAACCAAACATTGTCCTCAATGTTCCTAAAAAGTATAAAAGTAATGATAAAAAGGAAAGAAAGAAACTAGTACTCACCTGAGTCGCTCGGTATGGACGATGTGGAAACATGGTTAAATCTTCCTCCAAGAAAATGAACGTGTAAAGCTTCACGTTCGATGTATATTTCATCTTCTTGTCCAATATAACCTGTAATTACTAGGAAAACAAAACACAAAACTTCGCATAAAATCGGCAATAAAATCTACATAAAGTTTAAATCCTAGAAAGCAATGTAAGATATAATGCTTGCAAAATAAATGTCTATAGATTTCTGGAAATTTAAAATTATAATTTTTTTTCAAAAATATAATATTTCTAACAGAAAAATAAAACCTGGAAAATTGTGCAGATACAGTGCCTGAGGGCGTCAGGTTGTAAGCCCTGACGCCATCAGGTATGATTTGACAGAATTTTTATGTTTTGTTTTTGGAAATTTTTTGGAAAAATTTGAGTTTTAGAACTTGTAAAATCTGCAAAACATTTATTGTGACTTGATACAATCATTTGACTCAAACAAACACACTAATATATATGCTAAATCAACCTTTGTTATTGTTCATGTCCAATCTGTTCTTAAAAACAAATATGATCTTCCCTACACTTATCTTTTTGTAAAATACCTTTATATGTGATTAAGAAAAATTTAAAATAAAATAAAGCATTTTCGCAAAGTATGTAAGACATGAATAATAAACAAAGAAAGATGGAGCATATATATGAAATCAAATAAAAACAAAAATAAACAAGCAAACAATTAAGAACTTGGGTTGCCTCCCAAGAAGCGCTTTTCTTTATTAACGAGTCTTGTAGCTAGACTCAAAGTCACGCCTACGTTTTCTTATTCTTTTTCTCAATTGCACACTTAATCCTCTTAACAAATTCCATGTAAACTCTATATCTTGGTCCCATGGTCAAACAATCCTTATAGAAAAGGCTCCCTTTTTCCCATATAAATTTCAAACCCTTTTTCCTATCATCATCATCATTAGTATCCTCAAATGCACAAATGTTATTGGATACATAACAAAATTCCTTCATCCTATGAGCATCCTATATGTAATTTCCTCAGGCCCATCAGAAAATTGAACTGTCCACTCAAAACAATCATACCTCAACTTGGATTTATCAACAAATTGCGTACAAAGCACAACATGAGATAAGCTACTATCTATAACACTTCCTACATCTTCTAGAATCATGAAATCAGCGACAAAGGTAAAGCTCCCAACAAAGATATGTAAACCCTTAACGCTACCAACAAAGTTACAGATTCCTCCGGGATACTGGGGTTCTTTTCTAGCCTCAAGTCGCGTGTTCATTATGTTGTTGTAGACAACCGAAGACATCACATTGATTGGTGATTCTATGTCAATGTAAGCTTATTCAATGTATTTGTATTCGATCATGCATGGGATCTTTATGTTCCAAGGGTTACCTCTCTTAATTTTGGGATCGATTCTCATAAAAGAGGGATGAGGATTATCAATCACGTTCGTATGGTACGCTATTTCCTCCTTAGTGGGGTAAAAATTAAAGTGTTCCATATCTAATTCTTCCTTTTCGACTTCTTCTTCTTTTTCTAGAACTACGGTTCCCCATACTTCAAGCTCATCATCAGAATCATCACTTGTAGTGGAAGCGTCATCTAATGTACTAGTTGCATTCTCAAGCTCATCATTGATCAATCTATTAAGCTCCCTAAGTTCACTAACTTCCATCTCAATCTGGTCACGCAATGAAATCATTGTACTAGGTGAAACAGATGAATTTGCATTTTCCATAATAGCAAACGGAATAGTCAATGGAAAAGGTAACGAACAAAGACATGAAGAAAAAGATAGACTAAAGAAAGCTAAGAAAAAGAAAATAAAAGTCTCACTTGATAAGAATCTAGTGAGTAGACCTAAACGAAATAGAAATCAAACCTATGCAATAACTATTTCCCGGCAGCGGCGCCAAAAACATGATGCTAGGATTGCGGTCACGCAAAAGGTTTTACTTCTCAAGGGATCTTGAGAAGCTTACAATTCTCCAGGCAGTGTACCTAGTCGTTGTAGTGTAGTATAGGTATGTCCGAGGGATTTATCTTTTTTTAGGGGCATAGTGTCGTTAGGTTGAAATGTATGACGACTTAAGCCTAAAGTTGAGGGATGATTCTTTTAGTATTTTTATATTTCATGAAAGCAAATTAAAATCTCGGGTTTTAGAAGAGTAGGTAGAATTAGTTGCTAGTCAACTAACTCAAAAGTTATTTTTATAAATCAGAAATTAAAATAACAGAAAAGTAAAAGTGGTGAACTTCTTATGATGAGACAAACGTGTTTACTTAGATTTAATTACTCCTTAGTTATCTTTTATTGAATTGTTGAATGTCATAGTGCAGTTGTTTTAGTTGAAGCGTTGTATTCCTTAATACCAGTTATAGGGGTGTGCTAAATTCGCCAACTCTATAAATATTTATTTCACCTACAACCGTAAGTCAATTACGCTATAATAGGATCATCAACATCAACTCATGCATTAAATACAACGAGAAAACCCTATATTGCACATAAGGACGTTTTCTAAGATATTCAAGCTAGTTACACAAGGGAAGTCAGCCAGTTTTCTTAGCCTAACGTGAATCAATCAACTAAACAATAAACAACGCAATAATAATAATAACTAATTTTCATTAGAGCTAAGCAAACACTAAGTAAATTAACCTATCATGTTAAAAGGAAGAAATGATAAACATGTAATCATAAAACACATAGACATATTGAATGATTAAAGGAATACTTAACTTCAATTAAATATGGGTGAAAAGAGGTTGTAAAAGCCTTACAAGAGCTGCAAAATTCATCTAGGGTTTAGGTCTCCAAAGTGTCACACAAATGAATGAAAAATTGAAAACGATATATGGATTTACAAAGGTGACGGCGTCAGGTTATGGATCCTGACGCCGTCAGACTGCCGTGAACAGGGTTTCTTTTTGTGCAAGTCGACCTTTTAACGTCGTCACTCTTTATCTTCTGATGCCGTCAGCTTATAGCTGACGCCATCCTTTGTTAACCTTTCTGAGCCATTTCTCACAACTTTAACATGAGACACCCTTCATCCAATTACACCTAACGCCGTTAGGTGTAAAATCTCCAAAGTTTTTTTAAGCGTCGTGTGTTAATTTTCTGAGCTCCAAATTACCAAGTGACGGCATCACAGATTATAACGTGACGCCGTCAGGTGTCTTTTCCTGACAGGTTTTTCGCGACTTTGTTGTTTTCTTCACTTTTTCGCCTAAAAAAGTCCAAAAAGCTCCAAATTCTAGAATTCTCATCCCAAGTACCTAAAATACAAAAAGAAATGAATTGAGGCAATATTTGATCATATAAACAAGATTTTAGGCATAAATGACCCCTTAAAAAGGTATCAAATAAATCCTTATCATTTTTCCCGTTTCCATATGTGATATATAACTTTATAACACCTGAGAGATGTGAGAATCCAAAAACTTATTGTGAGATGCTAGTATATAATTTACGTGCTTGTTTTGACTAACGTGGAACAATTGTATGTTGTAATTACTTTATATTAATGTTAAATGACCCCTAACTTGTAAATTGATTAGAATAAAAGCTCATTTGCTTGAGGACAAGCCAATCCCAAGTGCTAGGATATTTGATAAAGATTTTTTTTATACCTTTTTAAGGGGTTATTTAAGCCTAAAATTGTGTTAATATGATCAAATATTGCTTCAAATAATTTCTTTTCGCATTTTAGATACTTGCGATGAGAATTCTGGAATTTGGAGCTTTTTGGACGTTTTAGACGAAAAAGAGAAGAAAACAATAAAGTCGCAAAAACCTGTCAGAAAAGATACTTGACAGCGTCAAGCCTTGACTTGTGACACCGTCATTTGTGATTATGGAGCTAGATGAATTAACACACGTCGCTTCATAAATAAATTTGGTATTTGCCCCTAACAGCATCCGGAAGTTAGGTGTCATGCTTTAAGATTCCAAGAGACGGCTCAGAATGATTTGAAGAGTGAAGGTGTCAGCAATTATAAAGTGACAGAGTCAGAGTGGTGACTTACACAAGACGAAACCTTAATCATGGTGGTCTGACGGCGTCAGGATCAATAACCTGACGCCGTCAGCTTTGTAATTCTATATATAGTTTTCGATTTTTCATTAATTAGTGTGACACTTTGGAGACCAAAACCCTAGACGAATTTTGCAGCTTTTTGATGCGCGGTTTTGTAACCTTGGAACAGGTTTTACTTCTCAAGGGATCTTGAGAAGCTTGCAATCCCCACCAGGCAGTGTACCTGACCGATGTAGTATAGTGAGTGGCAAGTACGGGGGATTGATCATTCTCCATAGGGAATAGTGTTCGTTAGGATTGAAACTAATCTAACTAGGTCTAAAGATGGGGGATGATTCTTTTTGTATTTTTGTATTTTATGGAAAGCAAGTAAAATATCTCGGGTATTAGAAGAGTGGGCGGAATTAGTTGCTAGCCAACTAACCCAAATAACTACTTAAACAATAAAATAAAATAACAAGAAAATAAAATGGTAGGAACTTTTTATATGGAGAAAAGCGTATTTACTTAGATTTCACTACTCCCTAGCTAACTTTTATTGATTAGTTGATTTGTCACAATTGCGTGGATGAAGGGTTGCATTTCTTAATACCATTCTTAGGGCCGTGTACGATCTTCCCCAACTCTATAAGCTTCTATCTCTTCCTATGACGACATGTTTAGTATCCTATCATGGCCTCATTAATAGTTACCTATGCATTTAATACAACCAATAAAACCGTAGTACACATCCGATTACGTTTCTTAAGACGTTCCAGCCAGTTACCGTATAGGAGATTAGCCAGTTTTCTTAAGCCTAACGCTAAAATCAATCACCCACAATAATCAATGACAAACCAACAATCAATAATCAATAACTAGGTTTCACTAGATCTAAGTAAACACAAATAAACCTTAGCTAGCATGTTAATAGAAAGAAAAGAATAAGAAATAATCAAACAACACATAGACATATTGAATGATTAAAGGATAACTTATCTTCAATTAAACATGGATGAAACAAGGGTATAAAACCCTTGAAAAAGGTCTAAAATTCGACTTAGGGTTTTAGCACAAAAGTTCCTCCCCTATGAATGAGAAAAATCCAAAACTATATATACATTTTACAATCTGACGGCGTCACCTTTTGGGTCTTGACGCCATCAAGTCGCCGACAAAATACTCCTCGGATTGCTTAGATCTACTTCTGACACCGTCTGGTTCAATTTTGCTCTGGGCGTATCTCTTTATCATAATACGAGACGGCCTTGACATTTTATAACGTGACGCCGTCACGTGTAAATCTCCAAATTCTTTTATGGCGCGTCAAGTGTAAAACAAATATCCACCTCTTGATCAATATGTGATGGCGTCACCTTGTGACTTTTGACACCGTCAGGTACTGTTTCCAGCTTGGATTCTTGACTTTGTTGTTTTCTTCACTTTATGCTCCAAAAACGTCCAAAATGCTCCATTTTCCAGAATTCTTCTCCAAAGTACCTAAAATGACAAAAGGAACGATTTGAGGTAGTATTTGATCTTAAAAACACAATTTAGGGCTTAAATGACCCCCTAAAAGCGTACCAAATTTCGCCTCATCAAATACCCTTACACTTGAGATTTGCTTGTCATCAAGCAAATGAGCTTTTATTCTAATCAAAATACAAACTAGGGGTCATTTAACATTAATATTAAAGTAATTACAACAAATGATCATTCCACCTTAATAAAAAAAAAAGCACGAAAATCATAAACTAGCACCTCACAAATTGTATTTGGATACTCACATCTCTCAGGTGTTATAAATGTATATATCACAAATGGAAATGGAAAAATATCACTCACTACCAGTCATAGCAAATAGATTACCATAGGGTTGGGAAAGGATAAAAACCTCCACCATTTTGGCGTAAGCACCTAAGATAAACTACTAAAGATGTCTTTTAAAGGGTTATAACGTTAGGTGTAGGGAGATGATAAACACGATTTGTTGGATAAAGGATATTTTTATTGGTGGCAAAGTTAATCATCTAGCTCAATTACATGTACAATGCGGCATTGCTAAGCCAAGACTCGAATCAACTTAAGCTAATCACAAACTAATGAGAACATAAAATAAACATAAAAGGAAACGGGATGGTAGTTCGTATGTTTTTTCTCTTTCTTTTTCTATTTTTTTTTTCTTGATTTTTTCAACTTTTTTGTTTTTCATTTTTTTTTTTTTTTTTTTTTTTTTTTTTGCATACATTCTTGCCCTACCATCCAAAATAATACATCATAGGGAATTTACATTCCCTTACACTTAAACTTTTACATACTTTACATTTAACTATTCTAATGACTCGAATCAAGATAATTAAAACACTTGGAGTACTTAAAAATGTTTACACACATATGGGGGTAATAATGATGTTCTTCTCCATTACTCCATTACACTAGTATTTTACCCATGAGTCCCATGAGTCCCAAAACAATATGTACAAAATATGACTCGACTTAGCAACCATGTAATCAATTAGACAGTTGACTAAGGGTTTAAACATGTAACAATAATGCACTAAAGTGAGTGTATACAAGGAAGGCTAAGGCCATTTGGGTGTACATTTGGGGGTGGATTGTAAACAAATTCATTCTTTAAGTAAAATGCTTAAAGTTAGAAACAAAAAAGATTGGCTCTGAGGGGTGTACTAGGGGTATAGTGTACTAAAAATGAGTACATCGCAAAGGTATAGGAAAATTACTTGACCAATGAAGTCAATGTAATTATATGAACAGGTGTAAAGCATGGGTTATCCTAATGCCTCTTATCATGTAGTAAATCCTAACTACACGAATGTAGTCTCACTAGTGGTCTCGGGATAAATCACTAACACAAGTTCTAGAATCTAAATACTACCGGTACACTAACAAGCATTAAAGATAAATGCTTTTTCCTAAATATCTAGGGGTGAACCTCGCATATTTGGGGTGGAAATTTTTTGAATAGTACGGTTTTTGTGCTAGTCATATAACTCCTATCAATGAGATGCTTATTAAGACTAAAGTTTCAATCCTATATGTTGCAAAAAAAAAAAAAAAAATTAAATTTGGTGCTAAAATTGGCCTAACAAATATTTCTTTCAGTTTTATTACACATCTACTATTAAACAAACAAAAACCAAGCGCAATTGTAATCTCTAAGGTATCTTTATTTATCCCCTTACACTTAAGCCGAATATTGTCCCCAGTGTTTAATTAAAAGATGTAAAAGTAAAGAAAATGAAAGAATGAAACAATTACTCCCCTGATTCGTTCGGTGTGGATAATGTGGTAACATGGTTAGATCCTCCTCCAAGAAAATGAGCATAGAAAAGCTTCTCTTCAGAAATGTAAATCAGCTTCTTGTCCAATATAACCTGTTAAATCTGAGAAAGCAAATACGAAAAACCTCACGTAAAGTCGGCGGTAAATTCTATATAAAATTAAATCCTAGAAAGCAAGTAAAGATATAATGCTTGAGTGAATATTTGCAGATTCCTGGAGTTTAAAAGTTAAAGATTTTATGAAACTTTAAAATTCCGGCAGAAAAACAAAACTTGCAAAATTTTCAGAAAACTTACACCTGACGTCGTCAGGTCGGAATGCCTGACGCCATTAGATTGATCTGAAAGAAATTTTATATTTTGTTTCCGGAAATTTTCCAGAAAAACCTATGTCTTAATTCCTGGAATTCCTGCAAATTATTCATTACGACTCGATACAAGCATTTGACTCAAACAAATACTAATATGTATGTTAATTTAACATTGTTATCGTTCATGTTAAACTTGTTTTTAAAAACAAATTTGGATTTCCCTTATACTTATCATTTGCAAAATACCTTTATATGTGATCAAGACGAAGTTAGAAACAAAATAAAGCATTTTCACAATTTTATTTGAAACATGAACCAGAAACAATATAAATAAAACATACATATGGAAGCAAATAAAATTAAATAAACACACAAACAAATAAATAAAGCTTGGGTTGCCTCCCAAGAAGTGCTTTTCTTTATTAACGAGTCTTGTAGCTAGACTCAAAGTCATGCTCTACTACGTGACTCCATCATTGGTCACATCCTCTGGTTTGGTTTTGTATTCCGGACCTAGTTGTAGACATTCTTTGTAGAATCCCAACATTTTTCTCATAACGTAGTCTAATCCTTTTCTCTTATCCTCATCACTCCTATAATATACCGCTTGCTTATGCAACTTCTCAAGGGTTGATAAAAGTCGGTATTGCTCTATCTTATATAGCATTTGGTAGGCTATCTCATCGGTCTCTTCCTTGAACCTAACTATTCCCAGAGATGGGTCATAAGTCATTTTAGAGACCTCAACAAATGGCTTTCCAAGCACTACTTGAGTTAAGCAATTATCTATTACCGGACGAATATCTTCTACAATCACGAAATCGGTAACATACGTGAAGTTTCCTACAAAAAAACATGCAATCCCTTAACTCTTCCCACAAAGTTATTTATCCTACATATGTTAGGAAATATCCTAGGTCCAAGTTGCTTTTTCATTATCCAATTGTAATGGATCCTAGTCATAATATTTATGGGAGATTTAAGATCGATGTAAGCTTTCTACACATGCAAATGCCCAATGTTGCATGGTATGTTGATATTAGATGGATCGCCCGTTTTGATGGTTGGTGAACCTAGGAAGTATGGTGTCTCGGGGTCATCGAACAAATCCCTATTGTACGCACCTTCTTCCTTAGTGGGTAACCTATCGAAGTAATCCTCTACATCGTCTACTTCCTTTTCCTTATCGTTCTCAACTTCCATAACCTCATTCTTAGGTTCCCTATCAATTTCAATCCTATCCTCATCATCTTCATAACTCCTATCAACGGGCTTAATGGTAACTACGTTGACAAAGTGCACATGTTTAGATGACGAAGGATCTTTAACCTCAATTCCAGCACTAGGGTTTTTTAACGCATTTTTAGTTGGGGTTACCACTTGGTTATTCAGGGCCTTTATCAAATTATCAATCTTATTAGTCATCTCATTTTGTTGTTGGTTGAATTCGGCTTCAAACCTAGCTATGTAGGCTTCTTGAGATGCCATAAAATTGGACATAAATCCTTCAAAATTATTGGTACTACCATAGTTGTTGGAAGGATTGTCGTTGAAAGTACGGTTTAAGGATGAGCCGTTTGATTGAAAATGATTAGGTGGATTGGAAGAATTGTTTTGAGAAGAGTTTTGGTTTTGCTTCCACCTAAGGTTTGGGTGATTTTTCCAAGAGGGTTTGTATGAATCACCATAAGTGTTTGGCTCGGGCTTGAAAGTGTGCCACTTATATCCCACTCCGTCGGTACGCGATGATGCGTAGTTCGCAAAAGCTTGTTCAGGGAGTTCCATGCAATCACGAGTGTCATGGGGACCACTACAATACTCACATGAAGAAGTGATTTTATTCACTTGGCTTGAAGGTTTAGGAGCTTCATAGGATTTCATGAGAAACTTGACTTGGTCCTCAAGTTCCATGATCCTACGGTCGAGAATGCTTAATTATTCGAAGGCAATGATATTGCCTTGACCGTTTTGTTCAAATCACGGGGATCATTCCAACATTCTTTGTCATAGAGAGCAAGATCTTCTATGAGTTCCCATGATTCTTCCGCACTTCGATCACGTAGCTTACCACCGGCCGCTTAGTCAATGGTTTGTCTCATGGAAAGATTGATACGGTCATAGAAGATTTGGACTTAGAGCCAAATACCTATGCCATGATGAGGGACTTTTTGGAGTAAGTCCTTAAAACGAGTCCATGCTTCGTAAAGGGTTTCGCCTTGACGTTGTTGGAACATAAAGATGTCATTCCTTAACTTGGTGGTTCTTCCCGGTGGGAAAAATTGAGCAAGGAAACGAGAGGTGAGATCATCCCAAGAGGTGATGGATCCCGCGGGTAAACGCTCAATCCATTGACTAGCTTGGTCGCGTAGAGAGAATTGGAAGAGACGCAATCGGGTCATCCCTCTAGTTTCAACATAAAGGTCTATGGAATCAATGATCTTAAGAAAATCCTTGAGATGTTGGTTTTAATCTTCGGAACGAAGTCGATGGAATGTACATCCGCTTTGCACCAACCGGATTGTGTCGGATCGCAAGGGAGACACATTGGCTCCTTTAGTGAGCTCAATGGTGTTTCGATAGCCTTGGTGGCTAGGACAGGAGTATTCTACTAAAGTGCGTTCTCTAGGAGGTTGGTTTGGTTGTGGTGGGTTTTGTTGTGGTAGGTTGACGGGATCAAAGATATTACCACCTTCCATGATGGCGGATGGTAATGGTTACGAACAAAGAAACAAAGAAATAAGATATACTAAAGAAATCCTATAAAAATAAAATAAAAATCTCACTAGAAAGGAATCTAGTGAGTAGACCTAATGAAACTAAGATTCAACCTAAGCAATAACTATTCCCTAGCAACGGCGCCAAAAACTTGATGCGTGGTTTTGCAACCTTGCAAAAGGTTTTACTTCTCAAGGGATTTTGAGAAGCTTGCAATCCCCACCAGGCAGTGTACCTGACCGATGTAGTATAGTGAGTGGCAAGTACGGGGGATTGATCGTTCTCCACAGGGAATAGTGTTTGTTAGGATTGAAACTAATCTAACTAGGTCTAAAGATGAGGGATGATTCTTTTTGTATTTTTGTATTTTATGGAAAGCAAGTAAAATATCTTGGGTATTAGAGGAGTGGGCGGAATTAGTTGCTAGCCAACTAACTCAAATAACTATTTAAACAATAAAATAAAATAACAAGAAAAGAAAATGGTAGGAACTTCTTATATGGAGAAAAGAGTATTTACTTAGATTTAACTACTCCCTAGCTATCTTTTATTGATTAGTTGATTTGTCACAATTGCGTGGAGAAGGGTTGCATTCCTTAATACCATTCGTAGGGCCGTGTACGATTTTCCCCAACTCTATAAGCTTCTATCTCTTCCTATGACGACACGTTTAGTATCCTATCATGGCCTCATTAATAGTTACCTATGCATTTAATACAACCAGTAAAACCGTAGTACACATCCGATTACGTTTCTTAAGACATTCAAGCAAGTTATCGTATAGGAGATTAGCCAGTTTTCTTAAGCCTAATGCAAAAATCAATCACCCACAACAATCAAAAATCAATAACTAGGTTTCATTAGATCTAAGTAAACAAAAATAAACCTAAGCTAACATATTAATAGAAATACAAGAATAAGAAATAATCAAACAACACATAGGCATATTGAATGATTAAAGGATAACTTATCTTCAATTAAACATGGATGAAACAAGGGTATGAAACCCTTGAAAAAGGTCTGAAATTCGACTTAGGGTTTTAGCACAAAAGTTCCTCCTCTATGAATGAAAAACTCCAAAATTATATATAGATATTACAATCTGACGGCGTCACCTTTTGGGTCGTGACGCCGTCAAGTCGCTGCCAAAATACTCCTCGAATTGCTTAGATCCACTTCTGATGTCGTCTGGTTCGATTTTGCTCTGGGCGTCTCTCTTTATCATAATACATGACGGCCTTGACATTTTATAACGTGACGCCGTCACGTCTAAATCTCCAAATTCTTTTCTGGCGTGTCAAATGTAAAACAAATATCCACCTCTTGATCAACATGTGATGGCGCCACCTTGTGACTTTTGACGTCGTCAGGTACTATTTTCAGCTTGGATTCTTGACTTTGTCGTTTTCTTCACTTTATGCTCCAAAAATGTCTAAAATGCTCCATTTTCCAGAATTCTTCTCCAAAGTACCTAAAATGACAAAAGGAATGATTTGAGGTAGTATTTGTTCATAAAAACACAATTTAGGGCTTAAATGACCCCTTAAAAGTGTAACAAATTTCGCCTCATCACTTTTGTAAGGCTTTTACAGCCTTTTTTCTTCCATATTTAATTGAAGTTAAGTATTCCTTTAATCATTCAATATGTCTATGTGTTGTTTGATTATGTGTTTATCTTCTCTTCTCTTTAACATGCTAGCTTAATTTACTTAGTGTTTTCTTAAATCTAACAAAACCTAGTTATTGATTATTGTTGCGTTGTCTATTGTTTAGTTAATTGATTCACATTAGGCTAAGAAAACTAGCTGACTTCCTTTGTGTAACTAGCTTGAACGTCTTAAAAAACGTAATTATAGGTGCAATATTGGTGTTTCTCATTGTATTTAATGCATGAGTTGATATTGATGATCCTATGATAGCTTAATTAACTTAAGGTTGTAGGTGAAATTGATATTCACAGAGTTGGGGAATTTAGCATGACCCCATGACTGGTATTAAGGAATACAACGTTTCAAATAAAACAATTGTACTGTGACATTCAACAATTTAATAAAAGATAACTAGAGAGTTGTTAAATCTAAGTAAACACGTTTGTCTCATTATAAGAAGTTCATCATTTACTTGTCTTGTTATTTTAATTTTTGTTTTATAAAAATAGCTTTTGGGTTAGTTGATTAGCAACTAATTTCGCCCATTCTTTTAAAACCCGAGATTTTAATTTGCTTTCAAAAAATATAAAATACAAAAATAATCATCCATCACCTTTAGGCTTAAATCGTCATACACTTTAACCTAACGACACTATTCTCCTAGAGAACGATCAATCCCCCGGACATACCTATACTACACTACAACAATCAGGTACACTGGAGGATCGCAAGCTTCTCAAGATCCCATGAGAAGTAAAACCTTTTCCTAGGTCGCAACCCTTGCATCAGTAACAAATATGACCAAAACGTCAACTTTAACGTGTGATATATCACTAATATGATATCGTATTTGAGTGATTCAAATTTTTTGTTAAAGAATGGCCAAGTATCTACAACTTTCGTGTTTTATGTTTTGGTAATTCGGACTATGAGTTAGACTAAATTAGGGTCGAAGATTCTAAAAGAATCAAGAAAATCAAGACCCATTTGATATCTAAAAAATTCGATTTATATATCAATATGCATATCAAATTAAAGAGAATAAAATTTTAAAAATTGTGGTGAAATCAATTTTTCATAAAAGTTTATTGTTTGAAAGTTATAATAATTTGAAGTTAGAGGGCGGAGTATAAAAATGGGTCAAAATACCAAAACACCCTTTGTCAAATTAAGAAAAGAGAGTTGTGATTTGTTTTCAATGTCTAACCGTGAGATTAGATTGGTAGCATAATCTAACAGTGGAAAATACTTTTTAGGCTTTTTAAAATGGGATAAATAGTTGAATAGCCCAGTTGCCCAACGGTTAGGCATATTTAACCCCTTTTTAGAAAATTCCCGTATTAGCCCAGGCAACTTTTAAGATTGGGCAACTTCCATCAAATGGAGACACGTGTCGCGTATATGTATTTTGGGCAACCGTATACAGGGCAACTGGTTTTTTAGTCATTTTACATGTTATACACTATTTACCTATACCCCTCCCCCCCCCCCCCTCTCCCTCTATTTGCAAGTATGATTGTTTACAAAATTGGTATTTCGGATACTTATTCGAAAATTGCCTATTGGCACTGTTTAGATTATACATAATCAAAAGCCGTTTACTTATAGTGTAATGGAAAAATAACCAGTTATCGAAAATTTTCAAAAGAAGAAAAAAGTATATCATTACTCATTTTAGTTTCCATTTGTTTACCAAATGCACAAACATTTTCCAGACAACTATAATTAGAAACCATCAAAATAAAGGAATAGCCTCGAGCAAAATCTACAACATAGCCACATACCCTTATTTTCTCCGACACTGTAAACGCTAACATAACAAAATTTATAAAAAAACGACATGAAGCAACGAGTTACAGTCTATCTAAACATGAAGAACGAGTAGCAATCGGCATACAATCAGATTCCTTCAACTCGGACATGACAACATAGCACTTTTCATTAACTTAATGCCTATTACTATCCAAAATCTCTTTTGTCAATTTAACATTCTATTCCTATATTCAGATTCTCAGAATAGTAATCAAAATGCTACAGTTTTTGCAAAACACTGTATTAAACTGCCTCAAATGTTCAGAATTCAGCGTCTTCTCATAACGTGACTCTTTTCCAGCTTCACCAGCCGCTCAAGGGTTACAAGAGACCATTTATCTTCAGTCTGAGCAAACACCTTCTGATTTAACGAGTCTATGATTATGCTAATGTTTCCAAACCCATACTTGATGACCGTCTTGCATTCTGCCCGGTTTAGGTTTGAACAGCAAATTGTTATGTTGTGCGTGGAGTTCAATAACTTCTTTCAAACTCATACTACCCATATCGTCCATCTGGAATTTGGCAGCCTGAGCAGCCGCCTTCTATTGAGCTTCAAACTGTCTCTGCTCGCGCGCCTTTAGGTAGCTGATGTTTTCTCTCACGCCAGGTTGGACCACCTCCAACCCTTCGACAGCTTGGTTCATTATGTCTAGAATCGTATTCAGCCGCAACCGTACATGTTCATTGGATAAAAGCTCAGTTGGTATAAGATCCCTCCAGCCCAGATACCAATTCGTCACTTCTTAAAAATTTGGTTTTGAGCACAACCATTGATACAAGACTTCTAGCCACTTGTTGAAGAACACATCCATTATGTTAAGCATGTGCTGAATGGGGATGACAGCAGCCCATGTCCTGACCCAATAGAACTGATCAAGCTTCTAATCGGCTGGATGGACTTGGAATTCATACATGACAGCCAACAACTTAGGAATTATATATCGAACCATTAATTGTTCCCAGCTTGCCGGATCAAAAACAAGCTTCCAAGGTGAAAGTATGGTGTAAGCTAACACATCACTTGGATGCCAAGCATGAAGAACACTTTCTAGTCAGCTTCGTATGGTATGATACAACGTCTCCAGCTTCTGACCCAACAAAGGTAGCCATGGATGAACCCAGAAATGTATGGGGATAGTATCCCGACGTGGGTCCTAAGAGTTAACAGCAGCCGTCAACTTTGGCATGACAATGTGATCTAGAATGTTCTGAAGAGCCAAGTGAGGCAGTAATTGTTCCCACGAATCAAGAAACCACAACAGTGGTTCAGGCTGCTTCGCTTTCCAGGTATTGGTGCTCGTTATTCTTCGCTTGCCAAGTATTGGTGCTTGCTATTTCTCAAATACACCAACATTTCCCTCATCTTTTGCTTCTCCCTTTCCTGAACCTGATTGAGAAGACTTCTTGTTTAATTTCAACTTCTCTTTTTCCATCTCACGTCTCTGAATTGCACCTTCTTTGATCTTTCTACCAAATGTCGTAGGAAGAAAGTCAACACCGTCATCATTGGCTTTTTCTTCTTTAGCTCCATTCGCGTTCTTCGAATTAAAATCAAGCCCCAGACCATCCGTCGCTGAACCAGATGCCCCGAGACCTAAACCAAGCTGACCACCATCATCTCGAATATCTTCATCATCTATTTCATTCTCCTCTTTGGAATTCTGGTCAATTTCTTTACTTGGCATCACAACACCACTAGATACGAAATTTAGTGGTTTAGTAAGATCCTGTTTTTTTGGAAAAATATTTCCTCCGTGGGGTGGTAACAAGTTATTCTGTTGAGGTTGACTTTGACTTTGACTCATTGCCTTCGATTGCTGCTGCTGTTGAAGGTTCCTGTAGAGATTCTGATTCTGCATCGATGACTGATGCTGTGTTAGATTCTGAGAATTAAACTGGGACTGAATTTGGTTTTGCGGCATTGATTGACTGAGCAAATTTTGTCTCATCAGTTGTTGACTTGGATCAGTCAACTATTGTTGAGGCTGCATCATTGAGGCTATCGGGTTCATGGCGCCAGTTTGTGGTAGCTTTTGTAACGGGTCAAGCTGCGTTATTGATCTTTGACTATTGAACTGCACGTTGTTTTGTGTAAGCATTTGTTGAGCTCCATAGTTCTGCAAAACGGATCCAGATAACGGATTCATGTAATTGGGTTAGATTGAGTTAGCAAGTGAAGAGCTTTGCTGTATGTTCATCCACTGAACTAAGCTTAAGCCGGGATCTTTACTGGACATATCTTCACCGACCCAAGGCATGGTTCTCTTGAATAGATTGTCTAAGTCGGCCGATTCATCATCTGTAGATATTTAAAGCTTAAACCATTACATAAAGTCAAAAGATTCTTCAAAAACAATCATATGCCTTCATTCTTTTTTACCTTTTTTTATCACTAATAATCATTTGTTGATACTTTTGCAGGTCAAAGAACGAAAATGACTGGACAACAAAAGAATATAAGCCACAAGGTATTGTGACTTTTTATGTAACTTTTATAATTGCGTGATGGGGGCCAACAGCCTAACTATGCCAAAAAGTTAGCATAAAATGTAAGAATATCATGAGGGTTTCTAGTCAAATTAATACATCTGTTACTTCTTTATAAAAATAATCTTTTTCAGTTTTAGATCAGAGTAAAGAAATCTTTAAACATGGTCAATGTACCTGGCATTCCTGGTTGTCTTGGTCGTTTGGGTCGGTAAAAAGGAGGTGTAGGACAGATGAAAAAGGGAGCTGTAACAGGTTCAATCTCCTAAACTGAAACACGGGTACGCCTTTCTCCACCAGTAGACTCATCCCACCCGACCTATAATCAAGATATGGTTATATAATTAAGCAGTGTGTGATGTATTGGCATAAATAGAATAGCATGCATAATGACTAGAGGTGGTAATTTCAGTTTGCATACCATTTGCCTATCATTGGATTGATTTGGTTCAGTTTTAACACAAACGGGTCACATCAAAACACAACCAAAAAGAGAACGGGTTTAAATGGGTTGAAAGTCGCCCAAGGAACATCATTTAGATGTTTTGATTGCCCATATAATTAGTAATTTTTTTGTGATCATAATTAAGGTGTTATTTACTTTGAAATATTTTTAAAATGGAGATAAAAGTGATTGCGGGTCAACCCAAATCGGCCAATTTCAACCCACCCATCTTAGCAGGGACTAGAGAGAAAACACAATCAAGAATAAATACCTGAAGGTTTCGCCATTGTGAGTTTTTCCATCTGACGGAATCAAGATCGCTGATGCCAGTACCTACAGTTTACACAATTTGAGGTTTAAGGTTCTAGTCATTTCGAGTTTCTGAAAACACTCGTATTCAATAAAACTATACCTTTTTGTCCCTGACTCTTCTGTTTCAAACATACATTTCACGTCTATCTATTCTCTCAACTTTACCGTGTCCCCGTAAAACATTTGAACTGCAAGAAGGCAACATAACACAATGAAAATACAGAACGTCATATTGTCTGATCACTTTTCATATAGTAGTTCAATACATTTTACTGTTAGAAACAGTGACACAAACCAACCTACAGAGTATCAACTTTTGGCACTAAGTTTTGAATGAAAAAATGTTACTCAAATTTAGTAATCCGCGAATATATTAGGTAAACCTTTTTTATCTGCTGGAATGATCAATCCAATGCAAACAATCAAGTTGGTGCACCACACTTGTTTGTTCTTTTGCGTATTAAGAGTAGTTAGGGACTGATAAATAATAGAGTCATTGACAAACTCACACTTTGATGTTTATATATGGCTCTTCTATAGCTTCATTACCTACAAAATAACAAACAATAATATGCCAAATAAGATGAATTCTACTTTTCTAAAGATAATGTTTCAACAGATACTGATTCTAAAACCCAACATTTCTTCTTAACCCAAGATCTCTTCAAAACGAATTACGAAACTCAGGAAGTATGAGATTCACAAAAAAAAATGGAAAAAAAATATGATGAGGCGAAAAATGATCCGTTTTTAGGGGGTCATTTAAGCCCGGAATTGAATTTATTTGATCAAATATTGCCCTAAATCGTTCCTTTTGTGATTTTAAGTACTTTTGGAGTGAATTCTGGAAAAGGAAGCATTTTGGACGTTTTTGGAGCATAAAAGTGAAGAAAACGGCAAAGTCTTAATTTTCTTTGCTGGGAACAGTACCTGACGGCGTCACAAGTTTCTTAATGACGGCGTCAAGAAGAAAAACAAGACGAGAAGAGTATGGAGACCATGACGATCCAGAACACTTTTGTACTAGGGCGTGACGGCGTCACCAAGGCCGTCACGACCCCTTAACACATGACGGCCCAGAGGAGAAATGCTCTTGACGGCGTCCGATCAGGATCTAGGCAATCCGATTTTATTATGGGCGGCGGGTTGACGGTGTCAGAATTTTCTTCTTGACGCCGTCACCTTAGAAAATCTATATATAGTCTTTGTAATTTTCATTCAAAAGAGAGGAGAATATTAGGGTCGAATTGAATAAACCCTAGCTCGACTTTTACAGTATTTTCAAGGGTTTTCACCCCTTGAAACCTTTCATGTTCAATTAAGATAAGTATCCTTTCAATTCATTCAATATGTCTATGTGTTGTTTGAATATATTTTATGCTTGTCTTGATTTTAACATGCTAGGCTAGATCTCTTGTGTGTTTGCTTAGATGTAATGAAACCTAGATGTTGATTATAGGTTGATTGCTTGTTTATAGTTGTAATGGATGAATGATTTCGATGTTAGGCTTAAGAAAACTGGCAGACTTCCATAGTGTAACTTGCTTGAACGTCTTAAGAAGCATGAACCAATGCATACTAGGTTTTTATGGTTGTATTTAATGCATGAGCAAATTCTAGTGATCTCATGTTAGGAGCTTCTTGCAGGCTCGACATAGGAGTGAAGTAGGAGCTTATAGAGTTGGGGAAGTACGTACGCCACCCCACGATTGGTATTAAGGAATATAACCCGTCATCCACGTAACTGTAACAAACAATTAACCTGTAAAAGATATCTACGGAGTAATGAAATCTAAGTAAACACAATTCTCCCATTTATTGTTCACACCACTAGTTTAATTAGCTTTACTTACATTTTTGTTATTTTATTTTTATTGCATCTTAGTTATTGGGTTAGTTGATTAGCAACTAATTCCGCCCACTCTTCCAAAACCCGAGATTTTTACTTGCTTTTATATAAATATAAAAATACAAAAAGAATCATCCCTAACCTCTAGACCTAGTTTTTAGGCTTTCTAATCCTAGCGACACTATTTCTGAGTTGAACGATCAATCCCCCAGTACTTGTCACTATACTATACTACAACGATCAGGTACACTGCCTGGTGGGGGTTGTAAGCTTCTCTAGATCCCTCGAGAGGTAAAGCCTGGTGCAATTCCCACGCATCAAATTTTTGGCGCCGCTGCCGGGGAATAGTTATTCTCTAGGTTAGGATTTCTTTTTATTAGGTCCACTTGCTAGATTCCTTTCTAGTAAGATTTTATTTTTATTTTTAGGTTTTCTTTAGTCTGTCTTATTTCTTCGTGCCTTTGTTCATAATCTTTACCATCTGACATCATGGAAGGTGGTAACATCTTTGAACCCATCAACCCACCACAGCAAGACCACCAACAAAACCCACCACTAGTAAACCAACCTCTTAGGACCCGAACCCTAGGAGAGTATTCCCGACCTAGCCACCAAGGCTATCGAAACACTATTGAGCTCACCCAAGGAGCCAATGTGTCTCCCTTGCGATCCGACACCATCCGGTTGGTGCAAAGCGGATGTGCATTCCATGGACTTCGTTCTGAATATCCTAATCAACATCTCAAGGACTTCCTTAAAATCGTAGATTCTATAGACCTTGATGTTACAACTAGAGATTCGACCCGATTACGCCTATTCCAATTCTCTCTACGTGATCAAGCTAGTCAATGGCTTGAACGTTTCCCCGCGGGATCCATCACCTCATGGGATGATCTCACCACTCGTTTCCTTGCTCAATTTTTCCCACCGGGGAGAACCACCAAGCTTAGAAATGACATCATGGCATTGAACCATGGCTCCAAATTCAAATTTTTTACGATAAAGTTAATTATCAAACGAGAAGGGCCATAGATTACGCAGCCAATGGCAGGCTAAATAGACTTAGCGTTGATAAATGCTGGAAAGTTCTTGAGGGGTTAGCACAATACGAGGAAGAAGGATGGGAGGATCCGATGTTTTCAAGTAATGGAAGTCTTGATTACGCAAATGCTACCCAAGAACAGTTATTGGGAAATATCGAGAAGCAAGTTAAGGAATTGATGAGAGCTGAAATACCTGCAGTTGAAACTGCAAAGAATCCTGATATATGTGTGAGTGCGATTAGCAAATACAATTTCCCAGAATGCTCACGACAAGAGGAATTCGAAGGGATAATGATTACCTTCATGAATAACCAGGAGGAACAACTTCGACACTTAGAAGCTCGTATGGAAAGCACTCGTAATGCTTTTATGAACTTAGCAGATAAATTCATATCAAGAATTAAGGAAAAGATCAAGGAAAAATCCACACCAAAAAAATCGAAAAAATCTTTGAAATCCCAATCCCTTTGGTGTGTGACAAAGAGGATAATGAGAAATCCTGTTCTAGTGCTTCACCGTCAATTACCCCTTACTTCTGTGAGCATCCTCAGGAGGAAAAGAACTTGCAATTTCATAACATCTTCATTGGAAGCTTACAAACCACGCTCCCCAACCTGTACAAGAAACGTTCCTTTGGTTTTAAACCTGGTGTGAAGAGGTTGCACCTCAAAAACACCACAGCTTTGGGATCCTCTATGGAACGACTCCTCTTTGTACCCACCGTTGACCAATGCAAAGGTTACAACTTAACTGAAACCTTGCCCACCCCTTTTGATGACCACATCTCTTTCCGTGATAGTAACAAAATGTTTGACCCTGGTGGACTTTACTAACGGGATGGCTACTCATAGTTTTCACTTGTGATTAGCTATTTACATTAGTGCAGGGACTGAATTTGAAAATGCCACTTAGTGTTCACAATACGGGCATCTGACGGCGTCAGATTTCACTCTTGACGCCGTCACCTCGCATTCTCAGCAATAATAACCCCATTTCCATCACTTTCAACTCATACCCCACAAACCATACCCAAGTGCTCTCCACCTCCGAATCTCCAAGATCCAATCTGACATCTTCTGTGACAAATCTCCACGTGGTAAGTAATTTTTCTTCATCCTTTTTCGTTTAATTATCCTTAGAACCTATCAATTTTGAAAACCCCCATCATCCGAAACCTTATCATTGACCCATCTTTAGGAATCATAATGCCCTTCCTTAGGTGTTTTGTAATCATGAGTTTACCATTAGGTAATGGTGGTTGATTTGAATCATGAGTTAATTGCGGAAAAATCTTTCACACCACGGATTTTTTGACCCCCACCCATGTTTTCTGCATAAAGGAGTGTTTGGGTCATGGATTTAGAGTTTGAAAATTGATTTTTCCCTCGTAATTGCATGGATGAATTTTTGCTGGATCTGACGGCGTCAGGTTTCATCTCCTGACGGCGTCAGATGTGTCTGACAGCATAAATTCGTAAAACTCTCATTCTAACCATTTTCGTTCCATTCTATCTTTTTCCAGGAAAATGAGCAAACGATCACGACAACACCGAGGGAGTTCGTCTAGATCCCAACGTGTAAACTACGGGGACTTGGTCCATAGTTGGAGTGAATTCGATAATAACGCCGCTATAACC
>JARVZY010006605.1:0-25890 GCA_030686995.1 Artemisia argyi
ATCTTTTAAATAACTTTATTTAAATTCATGCGGTGAAACTTGTTGAAAATATGGCCCTCCAATAAAAAACCAAAAAAATCAAAAACCGAACCGCAAAATATCAAAAACCGAAAAAACCAAACCAAACTTTTAGTGTAGAGTTGGTTTTAAAAAACTTAAAACCAAACTTTTGGTTCGAGGTTTGGTTTTAACAATAAACCACCCCAAACTGCCCCATGCTCAACCCGGCTTTATACCTAATAAATGTTGATTAGTGAGATAATGATATACAGTGTAGAACTTGTTCATTGCATTTCATACAATAGAGAATGATACATATAGGGGATTAAAAAAGCTATTTTGAGTAAATAGATAATTATCCGTTAATTGACAACTAATAGGATAAGAATGACAACTAGGATGAATAAAGTTTAACAATAAAAACTTTTAACAAATCTCAATGATAACTTCGTAAAATGTTTCTTGTATACAATCCAGCTGCGAAGCGCCCATGGTATATACCTCGTTTTCAAATTATGTGTGTCACATCTATGATAGATAATTATTGCGAGGACACTAATATTATTTGATGTCACATTTCATTTTTAATATATTTTTTTACACGTAGACTCGTATTATGATATCTAACATATCTCCATTTTTAAGAATTTCTTTAATTTTTGCCATGTCAAGAAAATCAACGCGTGTAGATAACAACAATAAAAAAAACGTGTACAAGTGGATTTTGTATGCTAGCACATAATAATATTGACAAAACCATTTTATAGCCATCAGAGTCAAAAATATCTGTGTCTTTTCTGAACATACAAGTTGCATATCAAGGTGTGTTAAACGCGTACATTATCAGTTCTTAGCTAATTCCCAGCTTTTAACTTTTGATATCAAACCATTATAAGTTTCCTAGCTGTATTTGTAAGGTTAAATATTTGTGACACATATAAATAGTTCAAATAACTTATGTGTGTGTAAATATTATTTTGTGCTTGTTTTATTGGTTTGTAACATTTTTTATAGTTAGTAATGGAGCACCAAGAAAATGTTGTACATTTAGAAGTGGCTGATACAGATGAAGGCAATTTTGGGTATGTTTTTTTTTAGTTTTCATTTTGGTTTGTTATGTTTTTAGTACTTGTACCTTTATTTATCCAATGCAAATGTTATGATCATAGATTTATTAATGTGTTTTCATTAGCAAATAAGCAGTTTTAGACTGTTAGGGACTGATAACAGATAGGGTGGATGAGATCATTGCTTGTTTTAAAGTGATTATATGTTTGCTTATTTAAATGCTTATTTTTTACCAAACACTTAAAAAAACTGCTTATCTTCTTATAAATAAGCATATAAGCACTTAAATAAGCAATCCCAAACACCCTTTTAGGGTGTGCTTATTTACTCTAAAATACGCAGATAAGCATGTAGATAAGTAAGCTCAACACCTCTTATATGATTATTTGTGAGTGATATGAGATATTATAAAGAGGCATTTTAGAGTTGCTTATTTCAAAAAGCGATAAACAGATAAATTAATCTCAATCACCTTCTAAAACATTAGAAGTGATTCCTGATAATTAAGCTAGTTTGAATGTGTTCTGAGACTACCCATAATTGGTTCTTATATCACATGTGAAACAAGCCAACGACGTGTCAACCATTGTTACGGCCATCCCCGGTGACGCGTCATGACCAAGTTTTGGAGGTTATTTGGTCACCTCAATAACCGAACCAGTTTTATTTGTTTTTGTGTGTGTGAGCGTATTGTGGGGCCTTGTTTGTGGTTGGTTGTTGGTCACCACTATGGCTGTTTGGTCACTTGGTGCTTGATTTGGTGAAGGAGCCGGTCAATGATCATTGAGAGTGAAAAAGTTGAATCTGTATAGTAAAGCTAGTAATAACTGAACTAATTTCACAATAATCTTAAAAAATAGTGTTTTACAAATCTGATTATATTGATCATATTAATATATCTTTAACTGATTTTACATCTATTTCGATAATCACTACTATTGAAAGTTTAGACAGTTTGCTTTCTTCAATATCGGAAACTCATGATCATACTTGTATTCATATAAACATTCCTAGCTGATTGTAGTTGCAAATAAGTTCAAATGCCCATCCAAATACCCCCTAATCACAAAGCAGGAAAAAAAAATCATGAGGGATTTATACTTTTTATTTTTGGTTGTTTAGTTGCACACATTATAAAAGGAGGTGCAAGATCAAGACACCATGTTGTGATGAAATTTTCGATTGCCGCCACTGTCATAACGAAGCTAAGGTATATTCTTAATGATTTGATCATGAAGTAACTCGGGTATCCATTCATGTAATGATTGTGGATCTTTAAGCTGCTAATTAACCTTCTTTGTTCAATAAATCAGAACTCCCTTGACATTGACCCTCGTCATCGGCATGATGTTCCTCGGCATGAAGTTAAAAAGGTCATATGTACTCGTTGCAACACCGAACAAGATGTGAGTCTATTAGCTAAACTTAATATATTACAACTTAGAAAATCTAATTCATTAGATTTGCATAATTTGTAGTTGAACATTGCTTACTTCTATCAGGTTCAGCAAAATTGCATAAACTGTGGCGTTTGTATGGGAAATTACTTCTGTCAAAAATGCAAATTCTTTGACGATGATGTAAGATTCTTGATTTGTACTTTCACGATTATTTTCTGAATTAAACACATTCTTAAATCATTGATGAATATCCAGGTCTCGAAGAATCAGTATCATTGTGATCAATGTGGCATATGTAGAACGGGTGGCGAGGAGAATTTTTTTCATTGTGACAAATGTGGTAAATAACAAGATGAAAAATCTTATATAACGCTAGATTTTTGTTCAAAGCACTTAACTTTTAGGGATTCGTGTGATAATTGTTGTAGGATGTTGCTATTCGAAAAAGATAAAAGATACACATGTATGTGTGGAAAGAGCAATGCACCATGACTGTCCGATTTGCTCTGAGGTATCATGACGCACTATTTTCCTGCATCACTAAGCAAAAACGATTTTCATTACTTTAAGAATGACACAGTTGTATTCGATTTGCAGTTTTTGTTTGATACATTGAAGGACCTTAGCATATTACCATGTGGCCATACAATGCATTTGGCTTGCCTAAAAGAGATGGAACAACATCACAGGTAAAACTCAATGTTACAGTGATAATGGATCGCATTTAGATCTGTAATTCTTGTCATAAATGAATAGAACTGAAGTTTCTTGATGATGTCACAGGTATTCTTGCCCTGTTTGCTCGAAGTCTATATGTGACTTATCAGATGTTTGGGAAAAGCTTGATCATGAGGTGCGTGTAGGCAAAGCCTAAACCTTTTTCCATCCGATTGTGGCACTTAAAGAACATCTTATAATTTCATTTAACATTTGTTACTTGCTGTACATATTTATAGATTGAAGCAACTCCTATGCCGCAAAAATTTAAAAACAAAAGGGTAAGATTTCATTCTGATTAAAACACATGCTACCAAACAGTCTGTTCGCATAATTCAAGAACTGTAAGGAAAATGAAACTGTGTTTCGTGTTTGTTTATGAATCAGGTGCGGATACTATGCAATGACTGTGAGAAAATATCAAACGTCCAGTTCCATATAATTGGGCATAAATGTGAAAAATGCAAGTCTTACAATACAAGACAAATATGAGGAGGTCCTTCGTCATCATCATGCAAATCACCGATTTCTGAAGAGGTTGTTCATTAGACACCGGAAAGTGTTGTAACTGTGCTAATCATGAAGAACTCAAAGCATTTATCGGCAAAAAGGCAATCATGTGCAAAGAAGCAAAATGTGCCATTTTGATGGTTGAGCAGATGTTTAGAGTCATTTTTGCTCATCTTGATCAATGAAGGATATAACCGGGGTATTAATCCATGTATGTCTTAGTCGTTAAGGTCATGTTTTCTAGTTGTAAACTTTACCTTAAAGTACTTAAAACATGTCTTTTAGCATAATCTCGTTGAAAACCCAATTACTAGTTAGATATTACTAAAAATTATGTTTAGCAATTCCGATCTGAAAATATGAGCAAACAGCAAATACCATGATGGCTATTTACGTTAATATCTTTTGATTACAGAAAGATGATACAACTATGCTGTAAAGTTAATTACTACGTACTAAGAAACAACAAAAATCAGTGTTTGTAATTGAATACCTACACAATTTAACAATTAGGTGCACACAAGTAAATGAAAGTACTTCCGAGTTGAACTAAGAATTCACCCCCCTCCTTGTGCTTTTCGATGATCATGACTCTTCAAGGTTTACAAGCGATTTCAATCTCAAGTCAAGTTGGTTATAGTTGGTGGAAGATCAAGTTTTTAAGTGTTTAATCAAGTTGAATGTATATCAAATTTTTAAGTGTTTGAAAGAATTTTTGGTTCTAGCGAGCAGTCATTGTAATCAAGGTTTGGAAAGACATCGCCGTTGGAGCATTGACTTGTGGTATCACTACTCCATCGCAAACGTCTAGTTCACCGGTGAATGAGGATTTTTGAAGAAGGTCCGGAAAGACATCTTTCCTCCCTCAATCTGTTTGGTACTTCATAGACAGAGAGAATGGCATTAATATTTGTGAAGCTTATTCAAGTACCCAATACTACACTAGTCCTTCTACCCAATAGTACCAATTGCCTTAATTCTATAGGTTGTCCAAAATTTTGAATTTCAAAAACTGAATGACACATTTCACATACCTTCATATGGTATTAATTACTTTCAGTGGTCATAGATTCATCTGACTCACTGTGTGCTTTAAACATGGGAAATGAACCAATAGTTTGTTCTGAAATTCAAAAGCCAAAAAGCAAAACTTTTTGAAGTTTGACTTTGCCTAGTCAAATGACTTGGAAAGCAATTGAAAAGTAGAAATTTGCCAATTAATTCAACAGTTTTGTTGGCATAGTGACATTTGACTTCACTCCAAAAGGTCACAAGTTTTGAAAAATTAGTAAAACATATCCAACCACTTCATACAATGACATAGTCAATGCAACTACATAATTTGAACACAACTACACAAGACTGTCACTTTTCCATATTTTCGATGCCTCGAAATAGTATGGATGCATAAGAACTCTCGCCATCCGAATAAGATGTCTAACTGCAATGCCGACATAACACATATATGTGCAATGTGTGAAAAGAACCAATGGAAAATATGATATCAAAATCAGAAAGGCTACAATTATTCCATAATGTTGTAAAAAGAACCGAGACATCATTTACCAAATGCTCCATTGACTAGTTAACTAAGTTGGTCTATAAGCACTGCAACGACCAAGATTGAGCACACGCACACTGACTATAAACCTTTGCTGTCACATGGTGCTTCCAAGTGGATGATCACTCGAGCTCCTGAAGCAAGCCTGCTGAAATGAAACCAAAAACATTTCAAACAACTTTTATTAACCAAAGATTCCATAGAAGTCTAGAAGTAAAACATGTTATAACTTACCTTTCGTCGATTTTGAGAACGTTTTCCTTATTGTCTGTGAAACATTCTGTTCGCTTAGATGGCTTTTTGGGTGAGCATGCTACTGTCATTCTCTTGCTACCATGGCTGGATGAGCAAGGTGATAGAATATGTGAACGGGCAGCATCAGAGAGTCTCATTGATACGCTTCTTGGATGTTTGCTTAGTGAAGCCTTGATCGATCTTGGTATGCACTTTGTACGGGTCAGTGCTGAATCATACTTATTGTTCCTGCATTAGAAAATCAATTCTACGTATCATAAGGACTAAAACATGACAAATGAAAATGTACGTTGGTATTTTACATAAGAAAACATATGACAAAGGATACGGGCATACCTATTAGCATTGTAAGAAGAAGATCGTTTTAGACTACTAACGCCTTCTTCCTCCTTCATTGATTTGGTCTCCACCAAACTCCCGCTGAAGTATTGCTTATCTTCCGATTTTATACCCATAAAACCACTAGTTTGTGACAAGAAGTCAAGCTCCCCAAACCTTATAGACGATGAAAGTAGACGTGATGGATATCTTGAACCTAAGGACCTCGAACTGCAAGACGAAGGTCGACCAAAGTATTCATCATCTTCTGCTGAAATCGACCCACATGAGAACAATTGTAATAACATATTGGCAGCGCTGAGCTTTGCGTTGGATGGAACTTTATCTTCTTCATTTTCTTTGACTTCTTCTTCTATGAGTCTTTCAGAGATGTTCAGTTTACCACCATCAGCTTTCATCAGAGACTCCAAAGTGTCGGTCTTGCTGACAGACGAGCATGTACCGGATGAAGACGGAGGTGAGTCATTGGTTATTGATTCCACCGGTCCACTATCAATTGAGAGACTCCTTTTGCAAGTTTTTCGAGCTCCTTTTTCTTTTACAAGTTCTTCAGTTTGTGTGGAAGCATCGGCGAGACCGTTTGTACTCTTGTAAATCTTGTATTTTGTCAGGCTAGGGCAACTATCACGTACTACTAGTTTCCCACCTTTAGATTCTGGCGACACGCCAGATGAGCTTGTAAAAGATGAACTATCATCTTGAGTTATCGTGGATTGTGGTTCCCTCAATTGTTCTACATTTTGCAGTTGTAGGTTTTTAGCAGGCACAATACAACCTAAAAACAGTTCGTTATTTTCAAATGTTCAGTGTTCTTACAAAGATTAATTTATTATCAGAATACGATGTACTCCCTCCGTCCCAAAATATAAGTCCAATTTGACTTTTTGAATCGAATTTTGACATTAAATATTTTTGTTTATATTATATAAACACTTGATGAAAATTATACCAAATGAAAATACATTTATATATTTTACATCAACCTATTTATATATTTTACATCAAGTATTATATAATACAAAAATATTTAAGGTCAAAGTTCAATGCAAAAAGTCAAACTGGACTTATATTTTGGGACAGAAGTAGTACTTATTTGCTAACTTGAGTGCTTATTTGCTCCTTTTTAAGCAGCAGTTTTGAGTGTTTGGGAAAAAAACTGCTTATCTACTTATTCTAGTTCTATTGAACACTTAAAAAGAAGCACTTTGAAATATCCAATCCGAAACACCCCCTAACACAACATACTTGTAAAATTATACCAATTTCTATAACTTCATACCTGAATTATAGTCTCCAAATAGCTCAGAGCCTTTGAGAACATACTCATTTCCATGAGCAGGGACGATTAAGTCGTCTTCGCAGAGATCATTCCACACAAAAGCATTTTTGTAGCTTCTGCATCACCATAAACAACAGCATAAGCTTCTTATCATACATCTAGCCATATATATAAATATACTAAGGGGGTGTTTGTGATTCTTGTTAAAACTGACCTTTATTATTTAATACAACAAATTAGTAACTAAGAGTGTTTGGATAGAATCAAACACCTTAATGAGTTGCTTATTTAAACTCTAAATTTTTAACCTTAAATCCTTTAACAAAACAGTATAGAGAATTACTTAGCCTCCTACTAATATTACTACACACAACAATATTATATACATATTTTTTCCACTCATTATCTCTTTGCATTCAAACCGTCAGTTCTGACACTTGTCAGGATCCTGTGAGTAAGAAGATAAGTAGGAGGTTTTAGTAGGAAGATTTAGCATTTCTCAACGGTGTAACATTCCTTTTTGTTACAACTTGTTATAAGCAATTTGAATAAGCAATCCCAAACACCCTCCAAGTAGAAAACCTTAAACACAACAAAAATACAACAGATTAACATGAACTAATTACCTCTTACAAGACCATGAATACATTGCAGCCATCCCTCTTCCTCTCATGGAATCAAATTTTTTAAGAACATCTGCAAATTAACAAAACAAGTGTTTAGCTTAATTGCATTGCTTACATTAACAATTTATTCACATTTTTTATAGATTTTTCTTAGAAATAAGCTAATTCAAAACAACTTATTCTACACCAAGCAAATGGTCAGATAACCTTATTCAAAACCAAAACAGCTTATTTCACATACTTGCAACTATCATATAAGCAGTTTAAAACAACCCAAACATTTAAAAACTGCTTATAAGTTGTGCTAAAAAGCAATAAGTAGTTCTAATGACATAATGTAACAATGCTGAATGCAATTATAAAAAATGAGTGCATACCTCTTAAGTATAACCCATCAGGCGAAACAAGTCCCACTTCGATAAAATGCGGGTGTTCGAGCTGTCGATTTCGACACAAATAATAAACCACTGGAACTTTTCTCATCTCCACCATTTCCATACACTACACTTTGTCACTCTTTCCACATTCAAAAACCTTATATATATACTAAAAAAGAAAGTACATAAAGAATATGAAAACTTGTCAAAGTTTGGTGGGTGTATCTTTATTTCAGCTTTTGAATGATTTTGACTAGCCTATATATCAAAATCAAGATGAAGTGTGCAAGAAAGTATAAGGAATGGTATCTTATGAGTCACCATATATATACACTGGCTTGTTTTTTTTTTTTCCACATTAAGTGCGTGGGCCCCTTTCTGTTAATGGGTCTTAATGGGGAGGAGCACCCTTTGCTTCCTCTCCTCATATAGACCAATTAACAGAAAAAGAAACATATTATATGTGTGGCCCCACCACTATCTCCCCATTAAGACTTATTAACATAAAAGAGAAACACCCCGTTTTAACTCTCCGTCTTAAAATAAATGTTCAAAATTTTTATTTTATGCTTTTGAAAATAAAGTTTTTCTAACTTGGACATAAGTTAAGCACATCAAAATAGTACAAAAAGTATTAAAGGACCACAAAAAGGTACGTAAAAGTACTCAGGAAGACACAAAACTCATGGGTCTTTGAGTACCTTTTTGTACTTTTCCGTGCGTCCTTGTGTACTTTTGGCGTGTTTAACTTATACCCTTAAAATACATGTTAGAAAAACCCTGAAAATAATTGTATGTTTCATATTTTAACCAACCAGATATAATATTTGATTGGCGAAAAGTATATTAGTGAACGTTTTTAAAAAGTTTGTGTATTTTAAAATTGTAAGATTATTTTAAAAAGGGAGGGATTATTTGAAATGAAATGATGACAAAAAGTTTTAACAAGAGTTGTGTGTGTAGTCTGTGTCTGTGTTTGCGTGATGGGGAGAGTTTTTTGTACTTGTATTAAATGCTACATGTGGAAACATGGAAACAACTTTATTTTCTGTACTACTAGTAGTATACTACTACTACTGTACTATTTAATATTTGAATTGAGTGGATTTGTGGTGGGATAGTCATTTCATTCAAATTTTAAAGGGTTGTTGACTGGTTAGATTTTTATATATTTTGTTGGGCTTTTTAATAAGGTTTTAAATAGTGTGAATGACCCAAAATAGATAGTGGAACCCTCTTGTTTTATTTTTTTTTCTTTTGTCTTTAATTTATTTTTATTTATATAATTTTGTTTCAATTATAAAATTATAAAACAGAAAGTATTATAATATAAATTATAAAATTTGATAAGTCAAAAATATTAAAATACAAACAATATGAAAAATAAAACGATTAAAAATTGTCTTATCCTGTCAATAAAATAGCTAAAATATGAGGTGAAGAAAGAGTATCACTATTCACTAGGAGGTGTACAAATAACATGTTTCAAAACATTTTCAATGTAATGCTGAAGATAAGGATGTCAAACCCAAAAAAAAAAAAAAAAAAACAAACAAAAACAAAACTGAATCCAACAGGGAAATCTGAAACCCGAATTAATGTAGGGCATGCTAATTAGGGGTGAGCAAACAAAATCGAAAAAATCGAAATCGAACCGAAAACTAAAAAAACCGAACCAAAAAAACCGACCGAAACTAAAAACCGATAGTTCGGTTTTTACTTTTTCAAAAACCGAAAAATACGGTTCGGTTTCGGTTTTCATCCAAAAACCAAACCGTAAAAACCGAACCGAACCGATTTTATTATATAATAATATATAATTGTTATACTATGAATAAATAACTAAATAAATCAAATTTATAAATTCATATTCTTTTTGTGAGTAGATTTATAATATATTTATCTTAATATTTATGTTTATATGCGTGTTTGACGTGTCGTGTGTTTACTGGAGAATATATATCAATAAATATACGACAATGATCACACTATATGTATGTTCACTTGCATGTGTGTAATTATAGAATTATAAAATAAACAATATTATGCTTAGATTGATCAAAAAAAGTAAATAAGAATAACCAAATTTTTATGTAATACAAGTTTGTTGGTATAAATTTGTCATGCCAAAATATAAACGGTTAGAAATCGAAAAACCGAACCGAAACCGATAATAAACTGAAAAACCGAACGGTTTTGGTTTCGGGTTCTATAAAAACCGAACATGACGGTTCGGTTTCGGTTTTAGCCAAAAACCGACCCAAACCGAACCGTGCACACCCCTAATGCTAATCGGGTTACGATGACGGTTTGGGACTTAAATGTGGATTTTAATCGGGTTTGGGCGAGGAGCAGGGAATCCTCACTCCGCCCCGCCCGAATAATATATACACATATACAAATATATCTATACCTATATAGTATATTGTTAGTATTTACGTATAAAAAAATATTACTATAATATTGTTAGTTTTTTTTAATCTTTGTAAGATTGCAAAATAGCGATTAAAAAACTCGTTTAGTGTCATATTTTTAAGTTTAAGTTTTGGCAGTGTAATTTATCATTATTTATATATAATAGTATCGTTGAAAACTTAATAAGGCTTGTTTATAGGTTTTTAATTTTTCAAGTTATTGCAAACAGTCTAAAAATAAAAATAAAAATGTGAAATGGTGAGGCTTTGGTCAAGAATTGCACTTAAAAAGGACACCTCGATAAGATCCGCGATTAAAGTTGTAAACGAACTGAACGTTCAATGAACATTTCATGAAGCGTTAGGTAAAAAGTTCTTTTATGTTCGTTTTGTTTATTAAATAAACGAACATGAATATTATTTTACGCTCGTTTAGTTAAACGAACGAACATGAACAAAAGTCGTGTTCGTTCATTTATGTTCGTGAACGTTCGATTATGCGTTCGTTTATGTTCATTTATTGTTTTATATTTGTATATCATATATTTTAATTTTATAATTTTAAAATTAGGTTGTTTAAATAAAACAACACTTATAAAATAATAAATTGTGCATAATTCAATTAAATTTATGTTTGTTTGACTATTTTTATTCATGTTCGATCGTTTATACTCGTTTAGCGTTCGTTTAGTGTTTTAATGAACGAACATAAACGAACATGAACAACTCATTTTCTTAATAAACAAACATGAACAGCAAAATTCGCCCGTTTAAGCGTTTGTGTCCGGTTAATATTAAATGAACGAACATAAGCAGGGCTCCGTTCGTGTTTGCTCGGTTCGTTTATAGCCCTACCGATTAATATGGGGCGGGTTTAGGGGAGCATCGCACCCCAACGAGGCGCCCTAATTAGTTCCCTGATATGGATCGAGATGAGTTTGGGGATAACTTTGGTAATCGGGTTTGGGGATAAGGATAGTCGCCCCGCCCCAAACCCGATTAAAACCCTCATTAAGCCCAACCCCGCCCTGTAATCCGATTAGCATGTCCCGCCTCACCCCAATTAGTTTGAGTTTCAGATTTCCCAATCATGTTTGAATTTTTTTTTTTTTTTTTTTTTTTTTCGCCATCCTTATCAATTACTCCTTATTACAAATTTGGAAAAGTTTGTACTAAAAAAATTTCCATGCTTTTTTTTGTTTTAACATTTTTATTAAAAATTAAAGAACTAAAGTTTGTAGTAAACTTTTTTTTCCATGCATTTTTTCGTGTTAACATTTTTATTAAAAATTAAAGAACTTTTGAAACTCTTTTTTGTTGTTAGAGATTATTTTGTATAGTTACTCTTTAACAGCTTATTAGTTAAGCATTGGATATTGCTTTTACGATGGAGATGGGATTGCACATGTTTATGTGTTGAACGAGATTCAAGTCCGGGAAATGGTTAAATTTGTTAGCGGTGTAAAAGGAATAGCCTTGTATATAATACGAGTACGTACGTTTACACTCCCTTTTTATTTCACATATAGAAAACTGGTGTCGAATTCAACTCTTTATTGTTTAAATATGCTAGACGAATACTCGCGCAAAGCGAAAGTGTATGGTAGCGGAAAATAATTATATTTGCGAATTTCTAGTCATTGCGAGAAAAAAGAAATAAGAAAAATCTATGAGTTATAAACAAAAATGATAAAAGTTTAAGGATTAATCAATATTTAAACTATTAATTTAGTGGTGGATATTGTTATCATTTTTAATAAAATGTATTCTAGACTTCTAGTAATTAAATTTTACTTAGGGGGTTGGCAACGGTCACGGGAAGGGGAGCACGGTACCGTGCTACCGTGCGGGAACACCGCCGCCATCCCCGCGGTACCGCACGGTAACCTTCTGGCACGGGAAGTCTTCTGGCACGGTAAAGGAAGCAAATTTCGAACGTTGGAGGCTTTGGACCGTTGCTTTTTGAAAAAAAAATGAAGTGAGGGATGGTGGTGTGGTGCCACAAGTGATGCCAACAAAAAAATGAGTGAGGGATGGAAAAAATGGGTGAGTGATGTGGCATGAAGAGATTGGTTGGGAGTGAGGGATGGTGGTGTGGTGCCACAAGTGTTGCCAACCCTCTTATTTTTTAAGTTTTTAAGTTTAAGAAAAATGTTTTCTCTTTACATGTAAGAGATATGTTTGCATTTAAAAAAGTAGAGATTGGCCCAATTTAAAATGAACGTAACTTGCCACATTTAAAAACCGTGTCAGCTGATCATGAAACGGATTTAAGTAGAGTAAAAAAAAATTAAAAACTACCCATTTAAATCGAATTAATTACAACAAGTAAAATTTCTTATTTAAATTAGTTTTATAAAAGTATTATAAGCATTCTATATTACTCAAATTTAAGAATTTTAAGTTTAAGAAAAAATTATGCATACATTAAAAGTAGTAAAGATAAGAGCATGAAAAACGATTACCAGACATGAAATAAAAGTAACATTTATGACGGTGAGGCTTTCACCGAAGTGAATCCTTGTGGAGTTACCCCACTTTAGCCGTTGTAACTCAGCTTCACGAGGAATCCACGAGCTCCATGGAGTGGAGTTAAGTTACCGGGTGGGGGAAGAAACAAGTGGGACGGCTAACCCAAATAGCATTAAAGACGATGAAGTGCATTAAGGCGACGATGGTATAGCATGGCATCGCACATTCACTAAATGGTGTCAAAAATACGTATGTTAATTCATTTACAGTTAACATAAAAAGTGTAATATATAAAACTAAAGGGTTTTGCTAACAACAATCTTATGAGTTGTGGTTAAGCATTTCACAAGTAACAAATTAGCATTTAATTAACTAATATATTACTGTACATAATTATACACATTTATTCGTTTTAAACATAATGTTAAATATGATATATTTGGTGTTCATTAATTATTGATTTTTTAATTATGTAATGCTTAATCACAATCTATAAAATTATTGTTAGCAAAACTCATAAAATAAAATACTTTTTCATAAAAGAAAAATGAAAAGTCGGAAGTTAATGTTATTGGTTTCATAACTTTATTTCACTAACTTCAAGTGGTATTAGGTATTTTGACTTGCAATCTCATTTGAAGTGGTCAAAATCTTGTTTAAATATGTCGTCCAAGTGATTGATGAACTCACTGTTTCACATCAATTGATATTGAAATAACTACAACCAACAAAGATAACTTAGCTCAGTTACGAGTATCATGAAAACAAAACTGAAAGCCCACCAACTAAACTATTAGACTTTAAAGTCGAATAGATAAGACAATTAAAGCTTGGTAACTTTGCAAAGAATAATTAAAGTGATCTCCTCAAACTATTTGCAAAAATTACATAATCGAACTTTGCTCGCAAAATTCACTGGCAAGTCTTATATTTTAGACGAAATTGCACAACAAAGATAAATGGGTCGATTTTGCTTATGCGAAACATAAATGGGTCAATGTGTAACCATACTTATGTTAGAGTTAGACTTTCTAAAATTCAATAGCTACATAGCACAAAGTCGTCTTAGTCAAATATCCTAAAACAGCTCAACATGAAAAAGTGAAACAAATAATTTGACAATAGTCCTCTCCAACCTATTGAAATGCAAACAACTACTCTTGTTTTTTTTAATTTTTTAACACACAATTTCTGACTTTCAACTGGTTTTCAAAATGTCTAGAAGTTGACAATGTACAAAACGAAAAACCAAACAATTGAATCGGCCCAACAAAGTAACGGAACAAAGATAGAAGAAGCCCGAAAAAAGTAATTGGCCCAAAGAGATACAAAGCCCATGGGACCAATCCAAGTTGCTAATCCGAGAGACTGAGACATTAGCTAGGTTAGCCTAAAGCCCTAAATACATTTTTTTTCTTCCGGATGAGCACGATTTCTGACATTTTGACCAACTAATTCGCCTGATTGAACCTACCATCACACATACTCAACACCATTAAGCCCCTTCCTTTTCGGGAGGTTTGCGTGACCACTTCTAGATGTTTGCACCTAACAAAAATTAAACTTGAAACCTCACATATTTCAGTAGTGTTAGTCACAGCCTTCGACACAAGATCACCCTCAAGTGTCAAATGTTCTAGGTATGTGATTGAATGCATAGTTTACACACTCTCGGAAAGTGACTCTTCTATGTATTCACAAAAATATCACATTTGGCGCTTTATGTGAAAAATATATCTTTAACCAATACATACGGATCATACCAAATCAGACACCATCATGAAGTTCGGGTAATCTTTCTCTCTCAAATCATACCATGCGGTCATCCCAGATCAAACATGATCTTAGTTTAGGTTTTTAAAAGAATACAGGTTTATCAGTTATCTACAATATTGACATGGGAACCATTCATCACTCATTATTCGAACTAGCGTAGTACTATAAACTAATTTATCACGTGTTAACATACACTATTTACTAATACATTTTGGGCATACTTGTCAAAATTAACATTAGCAGTTAGAACTAGTTAATTGTTTTACAAAAGTGTTTAGTAACATGATTGTATTAGTAAAGGTAAATTTAACGGTAATGCTTATTCATGTAGTACCATTTTATCTTTACTATAGGTGAATCTATTTTTATTTTTACTACATATATAGATAACATGGTTGTAAAGGTAAATAATTGCTCTTCGGATTGAGCAATTAATGTGAGAATAAATGTGTGGTGAATAAGTTAGTTGAATATTTAATGAGGTTGGGTATTTATACTACCTCAACCACTGTACATTACAACATGAGAAAATGGTGAGCCGAGCTATACCTAACCTAGATGCTAGGCATCAATCCACGTGGAGGACAATATCCCACAATATCCGGGTTAGGCGGCTCAAGTATGGTCCTTGATACAGACTGCTAGGTAAAAGGATCTTATGGGTCAAAGAGTACTAATCCTCTGTTGTGGTCGCCCGGTCTGCATTTTTTTCGAATAAGTGTCCTTCGAACACGTGGAAACATTTGTTTTTCAGCCGTGTCCTTTAGACACATACACCAATAATGGTCAAACTTTGGTCTTGATTAAAAACATGGAAACTTACATAATACACGTTACGGCGTATTAGTTATTTAAATACTTAGGGTGTGTTTGGAAGGGGAATGTCATAATAAAATAATCATATTAGATTTGATTGCAAGTGTTTGATTAAGATATACATCTTTCAAATATAAGATTCAAATATACATATATTTCATACTTCATATCACCCATATTAGGTGCTATACACTGATTCATTCCTCTCTCTTTTCCCGCTTCCACTTTAGTTTCCCTCCAACTTATTCCACCATTTTCCTTTCCTAGATAAGCAGTCAATCTTTTGGTTTTTGTTTTTCTTCCTTTGTCACAAAGGTAACATATTTGCACAATATGCATGTAGAGCTCTTTTCATCTATCCAAGAATCATAACTCTATGGTACACCATTACTCTTTTTTTATTTTTTCCCCTATTTAAGAACCAGGCTTTCAGAATTTGATTATTATTTACCAACTTAAGTACATGATTTTGTTGTTTTGTATGAATATACTAGTTTGAATTGAAATAGTAGTCGAAAACTTGGAAGTTTTAGTGAGAAAATTCATTAGTTTGTGAAAATTTAGACTCATTGCTTATAATCATTTGTCATTATTTTTAGTTCGAAATCATGTGTTACGTAGCATGGTATAACTAACGGCTATAACGAGATTATTAATTCGTGTAACTATGTGCTTACATGTGAAAAGGAACATGCTTTTGCAAGTTTAAATTAAAGTAAACAAATGAATGTAAGTACATATGAGCACATATGAACAAATAGAAAAAGCAAAATCAAAGTTGTTTCAATAAAAATGGCAGTTGTTGATAAATTTGTTATTTTCGATAATCTATTGCTAGTCATTTTAGCCAAAATAAAGGTTTATTGAAGTAATATTCTTGTTGCTTAATATAAATATATTGTTGTTGTTAAAAGTTTTAATCGACGATTTATTCATTTAGGCTCAACTATGACTTTAATGAATCATACGACACAATTTTCACCATGTCCGAGTCTACACAAAATGTGACACTGTAAACTTTTAACGTCATTTTTTCTTATAATTAAAAATTCTCATTTTTTTTTTTAATAACTTAGCTTGTATTTCTTTTGTCATGTATTTTATGTTAGAACAAATGAAGCAGAAGGCCGTGGAAAAAATAAATTATGTGGGGAACAAAAAGTGACATAAGTATTACGTAGTAATTGAAGCTCTTCAAGGTATGGCTTGTGATCCATTGTGGAAAGACCGATGGTAGTTTTATAAGGAATTACTTGTGCGAGGTGCATAGAAGGATCCTTATTAAGATGCCTACTTTTCTCTAAACAAGTTTCGCCCCATATTGAGTCATAAATCAAATGGTTCAGGTTGAAGTTCCATGACATCAATGACATGCTAAAATACAATGGATGTCAATGGAATTCCATTATATGGAAAAAAAACTGTTTGTGAAAAAGACCGGTAACGGTTATTGTAAGGTAAAACGTTATATGCTTATGCATCTTTTAGGTAGATGACATCTCATTTAGTTTCTTCTTTGTGTTTTTAATATTGTGAAATTTATACCCTTAACACACTCAGAAAGAAGCGAAAGGAATGTGGGATTTTAAATTCCCTTTCTTTAACGAGCTTGAGTTGGTGTATGGAAGATATAGAGCTTAGGTGGGGGTTGTTGAAGGATTTGGTGATGCAATTCCCAACATAGAAGCTTAACGAACTGTTGGAACTGGAGGTGAGAACGTTGCTGAACACTTTATTTCATTAAGTGACGAAGAAACGGATTATGCATAAACGATTCCATTTGCCTCGAACAATTCCAATGCAAGAAACACGGGTGTAAAGCAAAAAAGTACAGTTAATGGACACAAAGTTGCAAAGAAAATGAAGACATCATCATCACAAGATGTTGAGTGAAACTCTCTTTACCAAATTTGACCAAAAATTTTGCGCAAACAAAACATTAAAAAATTGACCTTTTGTTACTCTTTAATGAATCTTTTATACTTATGCTGCAAAATAGCCCCTTAAAGTATTTTTAGATGAAATTAGACTCAATTACCTTTAAAGCGATAGGTGACACGACTTCTAATGACTTACGGTTTATTAGATATGTTTTTTCTAACATTTACCAAAAACCAAAAAAGTATCGCCAGCTACCTCGTCCTATTGATCCAAATTTGTGTTTTTGCTCGAGAAACCAACTTCCTGAATATGATACTTCACCAAACTTTCCATAGCTCATTTAAACAATATATTACTTCATTTTCATAAATATTCGGGGTATAAATGACTCACGAAAACATACTTTACAGGGTTTGCCAAACACCCGTTTCGACTCATTTTCAAATACAATTTACACAATATAGGAGACCATCATTTCAATGTCAATATCCGGACTTGGACACTTGACAACAACATTTATAAATCACTTTACGACACTTAAACATCAACTTTGGGGTTCAACATAACTTCGAGTTCAATATATATCATATACACTTGTCTAATATCAACAAGCACTTCTAACCTTTATTGGCACCATAAGCTACTATTCGAGCCATCCATAATACATACAAACCTACAAAACGGTTAAACACTAAATCGTAAGCATTACTCTTAGTAAGCAATGGACATAACAAGCTATCATATATCATTTATACACAATTGCATCATAAATAACATTTACTAGTCCAAGAGACTAAAATCATACAGTGTCTTGCTTTCTTTCACATCAACAATAAGATTCACACATCATTATTAACATCATAACTAAGCAAACCACTTCTAGCTAGTTTAACCAACTAGCTTTACTATAATCTTAGTCCAAACACCCTAAAACTTAAGCCTTTTACATCCTTATCAAAATTAAAACATAGCACAAGGCATATAATGTAAAATATGATAAACTCAATATAAACTTTTGTTATAGTTAAATTACTTACCTCATTTCCAAGCTAATATTATCAAAAACATTATCATCATTCAATTCTCAATTCTTTTGGTTCTTGTTTAATAACCAACACAAATACCTGTTGTCATAATGATGCAATATAATTAACAAGGGTTTTATAACCCAATAACATACCCAAATCACTAATTACTCGATATCCATTCAATGGGTCTTAAACCATATTCACTATAACCTCACTAATTAGCTTAAAACATCATTTATCCAAATCTCCGAGTTCACCATCAAAACCCTAACTATTTGGTTAACAAATTACTTAAAAATAAGATTGCTACTTGTAGGAAATTATTGTTATGGACTTAGTCTTGTACCAACCCTTTTAATGCATCACCAAATGTTCACTAAAGCTCCTTTGTTTTCCCTCCTTCTTTGCTACTTTATGTCCATCACAAAAACACCACAAGAAACTATAACTTTTTGGAAAGTCTAAGACTTACTTAACTTATAAGCTATTTTATCTTTGGTCATTTGTCAATAGTAGTCTCTCTAGTCCTATATCTTATAGTTTAGTGACATTAAACTTGATAACATATTTAACTTAACATTTTGACTAACCAATCACGTAACTTCTTCAACTTATAAAAGTCATAGTCAAACTTATTTTAAGCGCTATCTTAAAAACGGGTTTCGAGGTTTTATATTGAGGCACGTTTAGAAGGAATTGATCATAATTTTAAAATGTTTGTAAAAGGAATTAATGCTAAATTTTGCAACCATAGTCAATGCTATGACAGATGATAACATTCGCCAAAAGGTTGCTTTAGAAAAACTGAAAGACATGCTTGCGAAGCTAGTAAGGTTTAAAATTCCAACACCGTCAGTATTGATTTCTGTTGTTCCAGATATGTATGGCCTCTACCGTTTAGATCACCTTTGGTATGTTACATATGTATAAAGCTGTGTGTACTAAATTCAAATGGTAAATTTGATGTTATTATTTGTTTTGTTCACTAACTAACATCGCTTGTGATATGTCTCGTAACATACCTTATTTTGTTGTTTTAAAAATAATGCTCCAGACATCTTTTGTTTATTTGATCAAATTTAATTTACTCAATTACAGTCACCATTCCTTAATAGACCAAACATCGGTTTAAGGACTGACATTCAATCCCTTGCCCAAACCAAACACTTGTTTACAAGTAGTGATAACTATACACGTTCCACTAACCTATCCGAGCGTGTTTCCATAGGTATGGGTTTGAATGGAAATGAGTTTTAATAAGTAACAAATGAAAAAATTATTCAAAGCCACCACTTCCATATGATATGAAAAGCCCTATTTTTTATAGGGTTTGCCATACCTATTTTCACATATCAAATTCTTTATTCATTTTCACACCGATAACCTCATACCATACAAAATGACTATTCAATACAAGGCTGTTAAGATTGAGATCATACCATGATCGTTTTTTTCTTTGCAAGATCGAGATCGAGATCGAAAGATCCTAGTTAAATGTTTAAAAGTCTTATTTTTCTAGTAATTCGTATTCAAAGATGATTGTATAACAAGTTAGAGAAGAAAAAAGAGTTATGAAACTTATAGTAATATAAGAATGTGAACGTAATGCTCTGAAATACAAAAATATCTAATCAGTGATTAAGGACGCTGAATCTTTTAATCTAAAAATATACATATTTTACTCTTATTAAATATTTACAGTAATCAATGCTTGTTATATTATTTTAATTTAACAATATACATTCATTTTTAGTTTATTAGGGGGTGGCATGTTGCCTAATGATGCCTAAACCTTAATTGTAATTAGCCAATAGAATTAAGCCAACTAATTTCATGCCTAATGATGCCTAAGTCCATATGTTTAGTGGCAATGTTGCCTACCCATGCCTAAACTTTTTTTTTTTTTTACTCATAATTATATTTAACAATTAAATTAAAAACTTCAAATTTCATTAATAATTAAAACAAAAGTTACATGATAGATAGGAAAATAAAAATAAAACAATTTCTAAAAATTGCAAGGCCATCCGTATTTGGCCGCGACTTCACGTTTTTTTGCAATCATAATGTTGCGCATTGTTGGATCAAGTATGGTATCATGGAGGTCGTTGAAGAACTTCATTGCTCGAAAAAAATTCTTTTCTTGAACCCCTTCTAGTTGTGCCACCATTAACTTTTCTGTCAACTCTTCCTTCGCACGTTTCTTCTCAACATTTTCATCCATTATTTGTGACTTTTTTGCCGCATAATCTGCTAACGATTCAATACTCTTATTTGTCGACTCGTTTTCGGCCTTTTCCCTTTTTTCTTCCGTGTAGGAGTTGTGTCGTCATTTAGATCCGGAATAATAGTCTCAACATTGTCATTGCTAGATTCCGACGACTTTCTTCGTTTCTCCGTATTAGACGAATATGTTTGACTAACGGTTGGTTGTTGCAACCATTTGTCCGATTTCCTAACTACCTCACACGCCTCAATATGAGTAAAATTCTTGCCTTTGGTTTTCTTTTTATAATCGGCCAATGCATTTCTCATCACGTTAAGCTCGTCACACCCACTATCACGACATCGGTTCTACAATAATAAGAAATAAAATTTAAATTTACACTACTAATTAAAATAAACAAGTATAAATTTAAACAAATAATTAATATAAAGAAAAAAAAAATTATAAAAAGTAGATAATTTAAAAGTTACTTGTTGGATGTATAGGCCGTTAAAAGTATTCAATTCGGTATTCATATTTTTCCATTTTGTGTTCAACCCATGGAATGTGCGTAAAGTATCCGGCAAATTTTGCTTGAAGTGCTCTAGAATTTTTCCCCAAAAGCTATCGGACTTTTGTTGATTCCCGACTTTGGGTATGTTGAGACATGAACCCAAGCTTTTGCCAAAAATACTTCTTCGTCGGTCGTCCAATTCTTTTTTCCCGCTTTACCCGGATTTTTTATTTCTTGAACGTCATCATCATTTTGTTCTACACCTAAAACAAAGCAAAAAATATATATATATATAACAATTAAAAAAAACTATAACGATTTAAAATATATATATATATATATATATATATATATATATATATATATATATAACGATTTAAAAAAAAGGTATAACGATTTAAAAAATATATATATACCGAATTAAAAAAAAGTATAACGATTTAATAAATATATATATATATATATATATATATATATATATATATATATATATATATATATATAACGATTTAAAATAAAAAATATAACAATTGGATTTGGGAATTGGGTTTCGGGAATAACTTCATCTTCATCATCTCCATAATCGTATAACGGTAATTTTCTTTCGACACTTTGTTCACGTCTTGGTGGACCGTCACGAAAATCATTAAAAGGGTTGTTGGGAATTAAATAATCAGAAGAATCAGCATAAAGGTTTAAGGAAATACATCAAGTATGTTTCTGCTGATAAAGCACAAAGCAAGTTTCCACTGATGGATTCTGCTGAAGAACGTTTTCTACCGAAGGTGTTTCTGCTGATGGATTCGGTTGATGCTACTATGACTCATATAACAGCTGTGTAGATAAGTACAACTTATTCTACTGACTCATATACAAGATAATATCTTTGTTGTAGTCATCAAATTGAACACTCCAAGTGAGTTGTAATCCTAGATACATGTTGTATCTTTATGACTGACATGATAAGTCATCAACTAGCTAGAATGAAGATTAGTCATAAGCTAGTATTTAAGATGAGTCATATAGTTTGTAAAAGATCTTTCCTTGGACTATAAAAGGAAGATCTTAGATATGACTTATATACGTGAACGTGTGTGATAAAAGTGTGATAGACATAGACATATACATAGAGAAAAACATTAGAACAAAACACAAGATTCAAGGTCTTTGTAACGCTAGTGATAGTGAAGATCACTCGTGTTATTCTGAATAATATTGAATCGTTTGGTGAAATACTTTCTTTGTTCTTTGTTTAATAAACACAAGCGTCACAGTTCCAATTCCAATAAACATTATAAGTGTGGTTAAGTAGATTCCGCATACTTAATCATATTCATTCAAAGTATCATATTTACACATTACAAAGGTCCAACACCTCATAGTGTGTGATCAAATCAAGTGATCCTCTCAGTTGGTATCAGAGCTTCCAGGTTGATATCTTTGATTTAGATAAAGAAGAAGAAGAAATGGATACAGAATCTATTCAAACAAATGTTGCTGCAAAGTTACCAGTTCTCAAACAGAATGAGTTTGAATTGTGGAGGTTAAGAATAGAACAGTTTTTCCAGGTGCAGGATTACACTCTCTGGGAAATCATTGAAGATGGAAACTCTTTCAAACCCACAACCACTTTATCAACAGTTGAAGGTAGGGAAATTTCAGTTGTTCAAACTATCCCTACAACTGCTGATGAAAGAATAAAGAAGAAGAATGACCTCAAGGCCAGAAGCATGCTGATGATGACCATTCCAAATGATCAACTTATAAACTTCAGGAAATTCAAAGATGCCAAGTCATTATTTGAGGCAATTGTTGCAAGGTATGGAGGGAATGAAGCCACCAAGAAGACCCAGAAAACCCTTCTCAAGTAGCAGTTTGAAAATTTCTCATCAACCATGAATGAATCTCTTGACCACATCTTTACAAGGCTACAAAAAATTGTGAGTCAACTTGCTGTTCTTGGGGTTGACATACCTCAAGAAGATTTAAACTCAAAATTTCTGAGAAGCTTACCAGAAGAGTGGGCTATGCATGTTGTTGTTTGGAAGAATAAACCAGACATAGACACTATGGATCTTATGGATTTGTATAGCAACTTTAAAATTGTGGAACAAGAAGTAAAGAAAACTGGTGTCTCAAGTTCATATACCGGGAACATGGCTTTTATGTCATCTTCTAGTATCTCAAACCCAGTTAAAGATGAAAAGGTTGATAGTGGAGCTGGTGCTGCTAGTTCATCAAGCAGTACCTTTGGTATTTTGAATGAAAAGGCTTGTTGTGCCTTTTTCACAAGCCAGAATAATGGGTCCATGCTCACTCATGAAGATCTTCTAGAAATCAATGATGATGATTTAGAAGAAATGGACCTAAAATGGCAAATTTCTCTTCTTAGCCCGAGGGCTAAGAAATTCTATCAGAGGACGGGGAAGAAACTCACCATCAGCAGCAATGATACTGCTGGTTTTGACAAGACAAAGATAGAATGCTATAACTGTCATATGTTGGGGCACTTCTCAAGAGAATGCAGAAGGCCAAGGCAGAAAGATAACAAGAATAGAGGTTTTGGAAGCAAGTCCAAGACAAGGGAATCATCCAATCCAAAGGCTATGGTAGCTATTGATGGATTAGGATTTGATTGGAGCTTTACAGCTGATGAAGAAGAAGAAGCTTCTCTTCAGACAGCTCTTATGGCTTTCACCACAGAGGTACAACCTGATAAAGTTTGTTCAAATAATTGTTCTGCTCTTAAAAGTTTAGAAACCTTAACCAAACGTTATGAGAATCAAAGGAAAGAATTAATTGATACAGCTCATAGCTTAATAAATCATAAAAGATGTATAGCTACTCTAGAGGAACAAGTCATACATTTTCGAACAAATGAATCTAACTTTACTGATGTCAAAATTCTTCTTGAAAGAGAAATAATGTTTAAAGATAATGACATTTGTAACTTGAAAGCTGAAGTAGATAGGCTTAGTAAGGCTAAAGAGAATATTCAAATGAGTGTAGAAACACTAGATTATGCATCTAAGGGTGTGACTAACTTAATTGAATGTCAAGTAATTAATAAAGCTAAGTCTGGTGTTGGATACAAATCTGTTCCTCCACCATATAGAGGTATTCCTTCACCCCCAGGAATTGACCTAGAACACACAGGATTACCTGAATTTCAACTACCTGAATTAAATTATGGTGTTCAACCAAAATCTAATGTAGTTGTTAATGAACCTTTGAAAGAAAGTGAAAGTTTAAGTAAAACTTCACTTCCTAAGGACAAGGTGTGTTCTTGTAGAAAGTCAGATGGTCCAATCATTGAGGACTCAACATCTGATAATAAAAAGGATATACAGGTTATGTCTAAACCTGAAGTGGTTAAGAAAGCAAGAACAAGAGTTCTTAAGATAGTCAAACACAATACTGATAGGCCTAAGACCAATGAAAAACATGTTAGGCAACCAGTAAGATATTGTGAACAATATATAACCATAAACAAGCCTAGAGGTAACCAAAGGAATTGGTATAGCCTCAAGTCTCTCCAACAAAGAGATAACAAAGTTTGTTACACATGTGGTAGTTTTGACCATCTTGCAGCTTTTTGCAACCAATGGGTAACTGGGTATGAAAGTAATAGAGTGAACTACAAAAGGCAAACACCTAAATCTCATTTTCACTCTAATTCTAAAAGATCAAAACCCAAAACAGTCACAAAAGCAGTTCCTGCTGATAGAGCAAAAACTGTTCCTGCTGAAAGGAAAATGGTTTATGCTAAAAAACCATATATGACTGTTTACCCAAAATCAACAATTAAGAGTGCAAAAACAACTTTCAAACATGCATCTAATATTGTTCAAAGGCCCATTCAAACAAAAGCAGTGGTCCAAAAACAAGTTTGGAGACCAAAGGGTTCAACTACAAAGCTACCAGTTTCTGCTAAGCATACTGCTGCTAAGGGAAACAGGGCAAATGCTGCTAAGGCCTCAGCATGTTGGATTCTTAAATCCAATGTTGCATCAACTATTCTCAAAAGATTACATCCCATTGATGCAAGAGGCGGATCCAAGTCAGAAATGGTTTGGATCCCAAAACAAAACTAATTCCTTTATTTATGTGCAGGGACATTCATCAGCAGATACTGAAGATCAAGGATTCTCAGATAGTGGATGTTCAAGGCACATGACAGGCAACAAGTCTTATCTCTCAAATTTTCAATCAGTAGATGGAGGCTATGTTACCTTTGGAGGAGGAATTGGAGGAAAAATTACTGGTAAAGGTACTATTAAAACCGGTAAATTAGATTTTGAAGATGTGTACTATGTGCAAGAGCTTAAGTATAATCTTTTTAGTGTCTCACAAATGTGTGGCAAAAAGAACAAAGTTCTCTTTACTGACACTGAATGTCTTGTATTTTCTTCTGATTTTAAGATGCCTGATGAAAGTCAAGCACTTCTTAGAATTCCAAGAAAAGGCAACATGTACAGTGTTGATATGAAGAAGATTGTTCTAAAAGATTCTCTTACTTGTCTTATTGCTAAGGCCACATTGGATGAATCTATGAAATGGCATAGGAGGCTTGGTCATATTAACTTCAAAACCATAAATAAGATTGTCAAAGATGGTTTGGTAAGAGGTTTACCTCAAAAACGATTTGAAA
>JARVZY010006606.1:0-25888 GCA_030686995.1 Artemisia argyi
GAATCGACCTGGTTGAATTAGGTATGGCAAAAAAACCCGAACTCGACGGGGAAACCTGAAACCCGAACTAATTGGGGCGGGGCGGGGCATGCTAATCGGGTTACGGGGCGGGTTTGGGGATTAAACGGGGATTTTAATCGGGTTTGGGGCGGGAAGCGGGGTATCCTCGCCCCGCCCCACCACACCCGATTAATATATACACATATACAAATATATCTATACTTATATAGTATTTTGTTAGTATTTACGTAATAAAAAAATATTACTCTAATATTGTTAATTTTTTACTTTGTAAAAATGCAAAATTGTGATTATAAAACACTCTTTTAGTGTCATATTTTTAAGTTTTAATTTTTGGCGGTATAATTTATCATTATTTATGCATAATACTATCGTTGAAAACTTATATGGCTTATTTGTAATTGATTGTTAATAGGTTTGTTATTACTAACGGTCTAAAAATAACAATAACTGTGAAATGGTTGATGTGCTATTTGTTAGTGCAAGTTTTAAATTTATAAGGATGAGTTACCAAATCTAGAAACAACACATACGAGCAAGTGTACTCGTCCGTTATAGCAAGATATGATGGTAAGTCGGGATCGTTCGCAGGGATTTGTGAGTGAATCGGAATATAAGTCTAAAAGTAAATCTCTAATGTACGCAAATATGATAATAAGCAAATTCAATAAATTAAAAACTACACTTGTTTAGACTAGTTTTCTACTTAATGACACACATGATTGTGATAACTTTTGATAACATGTTGGTTGAGATAATTAGATGGTGATCTAATCTATTGTTTCTACAAGTTAAACCTTCGTCAAGATTTTAGTTCATAAAAACAAGCTTTAGGTGTAAACCAATCAATTCAAGATCTATCCAAGGTTCATAAGGTATGGTGGATATCTTAAACACAAGACAAACTTTTATTACCAATCAAATACTCTTAGGAAATGGTCAATACAAAAGGTAACCTCTTCATAGACAAAAAGGTCACAATCGTTTATAAACATTTAAACTTTCGTCCTACTAAAGGTTTACAAACAATCCGATTTGATGTTATAAAAGAATTCTCGTTACAATCATACTTCTTGTTTCTTTGTTTAGTCAAGAATAATTATGGTGAAAAACAATCATTCATAGACAAATGATTATAACTAGTTGAGTAATAACAAATCTTTCGACCTTTGAAACTATTATCAATTAGTTAACCTTGGCTAAACAAATGTCACGATGAAACTTAAGGTGCAATTGGTTCTTAGGATTGACTTGAAATTGAATTAAAACATGTTATCATAATCATCACTATCACTAAGTATAAAACATCATCAAAACAAATGTAAAAATATTACTAGCCACTCATGGTAAACATGCAAATAAACTCAGAATATTTAACATAAGAATCCATTGTTATAAGTCTTACAATGCTTTGAAATTGATAATAAATGACAAGGTATTGATAACCTAAGAGTTGGTGATGATTTCTTGAGATTTTCGGACTCCAAATGTTGCTTCCTTGATCCTCCAAATTTCCTGGTTTTTTCTGCACGAATTTTCCTCCTTAGAGAGCTAGAAGATGATAATAATTGTGTGTAGTAATGAGAGTAAATGGTATCTTTAATGGTGTGTTGAGTTATGCACTTTTGAGGTCCCTTATAGGCTTGTCCAACACTCTTGGTAATAAATAGGAACTTAAATGCTTGAACTTGGACAATAAGACACTAAAAAGGGCCTAGAACCATGGGACAAAAGACCAAGATTCGTGCACAAAAGTTGGCAAAATCTTGTAGTAGTGGCCATCCGATCGGTTGCGGGTTGGTACCGATCGGATGGAGAAAAATCATTATGGCAATCCGATCGGTTTCAACCCAACCGATCGGATGGTAATTACTAGTAGTTTTGGACTTTGACTTTGACTTGTGTAGTTCTTTATGTACTATCCAAACTTGATTAACTTCTGAACTTGGAACTTTGAGATGACAAAACTTAGGTTCTCATATGAATTACTTCATAGATTGGACTTTTGAGCTCGGGAATCTTCGTGTAATCGCGTATACTTCATTTTCTTCACTTTTTCTCCATTTTTCCTGCATTTGGCTACATATGCTACAAAAACATACTTTGATACAATTTAGTGGCAAAAGCATATAAAAACAACCAAATAACATACGCAAAAACACTAATAACGCTTATAAATACATGTTAACTTTGAGCGTTATCAATGGTGCGGTTTTGGTCGAGAATTGCACCCAAAAAGGACACCTGTGACCCCGATAAGATCCCCGATTAATACGGGGTGGGTTTGGGGGACAATCACGCCCCAATGGAGATCCCTGATTAGATCCCCGATGGGGATTGGGGCGGGTTTGGGGAGAACTTTGGTCACTAGGTCGAATCACCCGGTCACTGGGTCACCAGTTCAACCGGCTTATCCGAAGTGTCAACCCGGTTCTCCATTTATATAGATTGCAATATTTTGGCTCACCAAACACCTATAAAACCTTTTATATTTAATATCAAACATACATAAAACCTAAAAATTCAATACCAATTACATAATAACTTTATAAAACATATATGATGCAATACCAACACACACAATTCAATGAAAATACAAGTTATAAACTTAAAAATAATATCGCCCATCACCACTATCAATACAAACTTTTCATATATATTTTCTAAAATAAAATTAAAACAAATATATCAAACATGGCGAATTTGTAAACCGTGTTGACTTGGGTCACATGAAACTTGGCGGGTTAAACTCGGTTTTCAAGCCTCAAAGAACCGGTTCATTTTGGCCCATTTTCTGCCAAAAATGGTTCAACCGGTCGAACCAGGTTTCAAAACATTGGGTAAATACACACAAAATTTAATAATGGTTTTTAATTTTGGAGTTTGTTTTAGATTTAGATGAAGTTATGAAATATAATGTTTGATTTAGATATGAGAATTGTTTGGACTTGGATTTGTGAATTGTTAATAGATGTGTGTATTCTCTATTGGGATGAAGTTGACTTATTACAAATGAAAGATGATAGGATTTGTTAAAAGAAGGTTTTGTTATATAGAGATGTGGTGTCTTTGGTTGAATCTTGGAAAATAATAATAATAATAATAATAATAATAATAATAATAATAATAATAAATATGAAAATATTGAGTGAAAAGTGAAAGGGGAAGAAGACATGGGCATTCTAATCATTTCAATTTAGTTAGGAACGAAAATGCAATCATAAGTTCATAAGTTCCTCACAAGGATGTTGAGTGCACTTTCAAAAAGAAAGAGATTGTACTTGCAATTTGACCAAACCTCAGGGACGATTTTTGCAATGAACTCAATAAAAATATCTATGAAGTAGAGATACGTTGTCTGTCAGCTAACTCTCTCTCTCTCTCTCTATATATATATATATATATATATATATATATATATATATATATATATATATATACACTAGATTTCGAAGCCCGCCTGATGGGCAGGCATGACTTGTATTTATTTGCTGGTTAATATTAGTTGGTTGTTAATTAATTTTAATCATTGATTAGGTGTGATTAAGTATTATTATTATTTTTTATATGGATGTATTGTTTCTCTTTATGTTTTTGTTATATAGTAGTGAGTTATGAGCAGTAAGTTGTGTGTATTAGATGTGAGCAGTAGCCACAGATCACAACTCATTGCATATTGAAATGTACGGTATGAAATTGTAAATTGTGTAATGATCATGATTTATTATTACAATTTTTATTGTGTCAGTTAACGGAAAATTATTTTAAAGGACGTCGATTTTATTTAATTTTGTTATAGTATTAGTTTACGTTTAAAAAATTTTAAGAAAAGGGGAGCTTGACGTATTAAGCCATGCATTTGGAAAGTATTGAAGTAGTTTGAATAAAGTTCCTTGTAAGGTATTAGTTAAGAAGAGCTTGTTTATTAATGCGTCAAACATGAAAATTAGTTGACTGTTATTAATTATTAAACAATTTGACAAAAAATAATTATCATTGTGTTTATTTTACTCACTTTTGAGACAGTTGCGGATTTTTTGTCAGGGAAGAAAAGTCATCACTGAAGATTGGTGGAAATTTTTTGCATTTACTTTTATTAATAGTTGTTGTGGAGAACACCGCACTAAGCTATTGTATATTGTTTGGGAAGCCCGTCCGATGGGCCGGAATTAGTTATAAATATTGCTTGAAGGTATTAGTAAACAAATAGTAAGATATAAATGTATAATGTTATAATAGTTTTTTATAGGAAGCGTTAATTATTGTTTTTGATAAATTAGCGTCCGTATGCCAAAAACCAGTTGTATGATGTTTTTTGTTTCCCACTTTTGAGACCGCCACAAAAAGACACATTGCAACAGTAAATTGGTTACGGTTAAATTTTTACACCATCTTATTCTCGAAAGTGCTAAGGACCATAATTGATATGAGGTTTCTCGTTGGGCGGGCTTGACTTATAATTATCGTTGGAAAAAATAAGTTAACGAAAAGTATGATATAAATGTACTATTTTTTATATTAAATGCATTAACAATTAAATTAAATGAATGTTAACATTTATAGAACAATTAAAATATACAAATTTGGTTTTGTAACAATATAATATATGATTGAAACTCAAATGCAAAATAACATAGTCACAAACATGGATCTATATTTCAGAAAATAAGTAAATCAATATAAACAAACACAAAGAAAGGTTGATATCTATCCTCTTAACACATGGTTCTGTAACTTTGAGACTACAAATTAGGGGTGTTTATGGTTCGGGTAATAAACCGAATAAACCAAAAACCGAACCGAACCAAACCGAACTTATAACTGAACCAAATTTGTCAAAACCGAACCGAACCGAATTAAAAATTCGGTTTTTGGTTTGAATATGGGTTTGGCTATCTGAACCGAAAACCGAACCGAAAACCAAATTTATATAAATATATATATTTTTTTATATATTTATATTATTTTTTATATATAAAATGTCTATTAAAATTTTATGCTAATATAAAAAACACTTTTTATGCTTGAAATATTTTTTTTGCCAAAAATATATATAATTAAATTTTAAAAAATATATATAAATAGTGTAATTAAAGTATAAAATTCGGTTTTCGGTTTTGACCCATAACCGAACCGAACTTCGGGTCGGTTCTCGGTTCGGTTCGATCATAGATATTTTCGGTTCGGTTCGGTTTTCGGTTATGACCCAAAATTTTTTTAACCGAACAACCCGAGCCGAATAAACCGATTAACCGAGAACCGAACCGATGAACACCCCTACTACAAATACATAAAACTAAAAATCAAATCGTGGCTTATATGTAAGTAAATCAGTTTACATCTAAAATCAAAACTACTAACATTCCACTTATTTTAGTCATTCAAACTTTCATTTTATAAGTCACATGCAGATGGTGTAAAAATGAGAAGGGGACACTTAACATGGTTAAGTGCGTGAATCAGAGGTGAACACAAAATGATAAAACAACTCATGTGTTAATACGCTATATACAGATCTATAAATTCATTACAAGATTTAGGATGCTCCAAACCAATAAAAACTAACAGGCAAACTAAATTAACTCTTAACATGTAACAGCAAATGAAAATAAAGTATAAGAAACTTCTACTCAAAACCATCAAAAACTAATAGGCAGCGTATACCACAATACTGTCTTCAATCTCCAAACAATGGTGCCAAATACACAAAAATAATATCCTGAATCCCGAGCCTGATAATACCCTATTAGTTTACCCAAAAGTGGAACCAATGCAGCTAATGGAATTTGAAGCTGGTCTGAGCTATCCAGACGAACACTAACTTGTCCCGACCCCTTGTTATTTAAATTCACACGGTCGATTATGTTTGTAGTTCGACCAATAGGAATCTGGGACTGAGCATTCCACCCAAGTGCAAGATCTCCATGCCAATCCATAACTGACAGTCCAATTGTTGACAAAAATTGACCCAAAGGAAAATTCTTATCTGTTAACATAGCTTCCAAGCTGCCTCCATAAGCCACATCACCGCGACCAATAACTGCCCCTCCTGCCACCACCAACTCTCCTCGTTTATTAATTATTAACTTGTCCTCGAACTTCACACCAACTGTTAACGTGTCACCAAAGTAAGTAGCCGAAGGACCAGCCGATGTTTTGTTTTTCCTGTAATTAATGAACCGATAAGACATTTCTTTTCCAACAGTTTGCATATCAAAAGCTACAGTTGTTGATTTTGATTTCCCATGTTTAATTGCACTTGATACCTCCATTTGTAGATTAGCATCTTTTTTTGTCTTTTGTAACCTGACCTAAAAATGGCACCGGTATCTTTTCTTTGAGTGCAAGCAAGTAAAGTCATATCCTGAACGGCAACAGTAACTGTTGCAGTAGCATTACTGTCTTCTTCTACATTATTATCAGTAAGTTCAGTTGGGAAATAAGTTAATAAAAGTGCATACACGACATAAAACCGTTAAACTGATATGATTATAATATTGGAATAAAAGGTATTTTAATAAATGCACCATATGTAGATACTTGGTAGCTAGCAGCATATTATGAGTAGTCATCACCTTTGCTAAGTATCTAATATTGGTAACGGCTATTACCTGGTGTGCAATTTTTACAAATATGTTGACTGTTCAGGTGACTCTACTTTATGGTTTCATTTAAACTCCATATATGAAAGAACTAAATGAAGAACATACCTTTGCTGTTACCTTTGCTGTTAGATTTCGTTTTGCTATTTTGAGTTAAAGTACGTGGGTCAGGAACTTATTTAACATCATTCTCCAAAGGTAACGATTCTATATGTGTTTTTTTTATGAAATATGATCATTGGCACCATAGTTGCATACGGAACCTGAAATCATATAAACATTAAAGTACCTACAATAGTCAACAATAGCTAGTTCAAAATCCAGTGGCAATGTTGATTTCTAGAAATTAAAACAAAATGTAATTAGCTATGTTGAGTTAAAGTACGTGGGTCAGGAGCTTATTTAACATCATTCTCGAAAGGTAACGATTCTATATGTTGTTTTTTTATGAAATATGATCATTCGCACCATAGTTGCATACGGGACCTGAAAGCATATAAAAATTAAAGTTCCATTTATTTTATATCCATCTATCACATTTATTGGCAATGACCTCACCAATTTGCCCATATAAAACTGCTTATGTAGTAATGCCTAATTGTGTACACAAGGAATTAAGAAAATGAATCTACCTTTTTGAGTATTTGATGTGCGTTTGACAGGGGATGGTCAATTGTCCATATAGACTGAATCATCAAGAACAAAGACAGGACTTGGATATTCCGGGGTGACCGATTCACCTACCTTCATGAGCAATGTTGATTTCTAGAAATTAAAACAAAAATGCAATTACCTAAACAATCAAAACAGCTGAACTGTAGCAAACTGATATAGATAACATGAACGGACCTCTGGAGTTGAGCTAAAACTCTGAAAATCCTCCAAATCCATTTGAATAAACATTAATAATCTAGCAAATGTTTGATTTAAAATCCCAATACTAACCAATGACCTCCTATATGAGCAATGAGTAACGGTAACGTTGGCAATAGAGCTCTTGTTTCTTCAGGTTTTACGTCAGATATGTTTGTAAGACACCAAGCCACCTCAAGCAACTGGAACATCTATTAAATAAAATAAATTGACGGTAATTGGCAGTACACGAACACCATATACGTGTACTATTTGAGCTAAATAAAAGGTATATATGATTCGACATACACGTAAATATATTTCTAACGTTTGAAAAGCTCTATTAGCTTTTTAACACTTTGGTAAATAGTTATGAAGAGAATTTGCAGTTATTTCTGCACCCTTTTCTTGTTCATTCAGGAAAAACTCACGATACTTCAGATCATTATATACTTAAACTTTAGATCAAACTTGTAACCTTAAACTGGGCTAGCAGCTTCTAGGGGGTCTACCTAGTGGGGTGGCTAGGGTTTTACCAAACTATGTATCACCAAATTAGTCTACCTTTCCAGAACACAAAAATAACAGTTAGTTACAACACCTTTGGGCATAGAGCGTTTACATCAATTTTCTTCGCGTGAACTTCCACAACCTGCCTTTGCTCCGTCACTCATGCCTAAGACAGTAACAACTATCAGTTTAGTAGTATAAGGTAAGTGTTAACTACAAATTGACACCATCAATAAGTAACCATGGATATCCTCTTTGTAAAAGCAACTCCTTTATATCATGGTGACATACTAAGTTCGAATAGCCGGTGACATACTAAGTTCAAATAGCCAACTGTATAATAAAAATTAACCATGTATCTTATCCTTACCAAACCATCAAAAGATTACGAAACTCACAATTGCTACTGCATAACAATTAAAAAAAATAACATGATGCTTACCTTCCAATTCTAAAAGGAAACTCTTTTTTCCTCACCAAGATTCAAGAAAAGTTAAATGTGCATCTGTGGAGAAAAGCAGAAAAAATGGAGGCAAAATAACTACAGAAATGACACCTAAGAGGGGGTTTTTGGGGTTGATAGCTAAAAATGCATATCTAGTTAAAATCGGCTTTTAAATGCTTGTTTTATGACCTGAAATAGTATGAAGCAGTATTTCACGTTTATTTGAGCTGTTCAATTCAGTAGCTTTTGTTTGCGCCAGAAACAGACTCTTCTCCAATATGACTATAAGAAACGATGCAAGTAACCAAGTAGCATATTTAAACACAATAAATAAATAAATAAATAATTTCCAAGTAGCCCCAAACATCCCTAATGCCAACCTAAATCAAACCGACATCCAAAAATTCAACATAAAGTAAATAAAAACAAACCTATCAAGAAGCATTGGACTGTCTTGTGATTCTCGCCAATTTTTTTATGGTATTCCTTGTATCCTTACACTAACGGTAACACACTGGTTCCTGTTGCTACAAACTTGATCATTTGAAGAAATTGGAAACACCAAGAGCTCCCAACTATGCTTCTAGAATGGCAAGTCCATGACATCCACTACAAAACGAATTCAAACATATAAATAAGTGAGGAAAGATAACTATTCAAAGAATCTACTATAAGGAGACTATCACAAAACCTACCTGAACGTGGAAAAAACATATCGAAGTGGCGCAGTTCAAGTGGCAGTGAGTCCTAAACGGGTATATTGCTACTTATGATTGTTCAGTTGCAGAATATATATATCTTGGCAAGTCAAAAGCATAAACAAAGCAAATTTTCTTAATTTTACCCAAATCAGCTTGTAATAATGTGATAAATATGATTGTAGAAACTATTTTATTACCAAACTGAATCCAACTCCATGTTGAAAGTCGCATTCATTACAAAAACATCCCTTGTCTCAGACTAAATCTAATTGAAATGGCTAAAACTAACCAACTTTTTTCTGGTATGCAAGCATCAGCTACACGTATCGAGATGAAGATGATAGAAGAGTGTGATAAAAAGTTAAAACAAAGAGTCGAAGATTATAAAGGTGAAAATAGAGGACGCACCTTAATTTACAATGATCCCTGCCATTTTATTTGGTATCAAATATCTCCTTTGGAATTTCATTTTCTTCACAAAGGGCTGTAACAGCAGCCTCAAGTGCAGAAGCTGCAACGTATGGACCAACCACAACAGAGATGTGAGTAATCTGATAGAAGGAATAGGAACAATGCCAATATGATCAATAATCAGTAAAATCATATCATATCTATATACGATACACTATTAACTTTTTGGTTTATATTTGACACATTGATGGCTGTAATTACAATATTTGCTGTGAATCTTATTCGATAGAACATTTCATATTATCAGCCAAAATTGCAAACACCGTTGATTTAGAATTTCCAGAATTGTTATTAGACTTTTTTCTTTTTAGCACAAGAAATTATTAGCAAATAACACAAACCTGTGTCATATTTGGGGCGAAAACCATTGAAATATTGCGTGCATTTATTTTATTTATATTGTTCGTGGTGGACGACATCAACCATCAAGTTGAGGGCCCAATCAAGCAGGGCGGTTCATGTTGGTAGTAGCTTGCGGCAAAGGGTGGTGCAGTCCTCCTCTGACTGACATTGAATCACTGCCTTAGATGCAAGCGTATCCTAGACCCCAGTTTTGTAGTTCTTGGGACCAAGCCTGAAAATTATGAACAAAAAATTGAAGCAAACTAATTTCCCACATCTCCTCATTCATAAAAATCATTTAGCAATACCTAGTAGGTAGCGACAAAAACACTTTTTGCATCAAATTTTTCCCATTGATGTTGCAGATACCTTACAGAAGGTGGTTCACCCCTGTGAGTTATCGACCAATTACCTTACATGACTGCTATTCCAAGTACCAATATAACACAACCATTAAACTTATAGACATTTTTTACAGTTTATATTCACAAAATATTTTCTATATTAGTGATTAATATTATATGTCAAAGCTCATGTGTTGTACGAAAAAAACATGATCAGAATAAGAAGTAGTGTTTAAACCTTGCATTTGAATTAACATCAGCAATGTCGATCATCCACATGGTCATCAACTAAGCGATCATCCACATGGTCTGCTTCAACCTCAATGCTCTAAAAATCCAATTATTTAGAATTTTTTTTATAAATAAATAGCTTATCAGATCTGTTAATTTATATTATATTATTAAGAATTAATCTCTTATTTTACAGACATGCATTTAAAGGTAAGACATAATCTGATTGCATCTATTCATAAGTAGATGGACCACTAAGCATATAATCTGACCGAATTTTGGCTAACCATGCTTGTTCTACAGACCCCACATCGATCACGTACCCATTAGTATTTGTATCATTTCCTCCACAGCCGGATACATCTACAGAGCCATTAGCTTTCCCCTATCCTACACACAAAACCCCTCAATTGAAAATTCATTAGAAGATGAAGAGCATAAACAATCACGAAGGGATAATGAGAGAATACTTACATGTTCTTTAATGGGAGCTTCATAATCCTTTGGTGAAACTCATTACTTTTCCTGTGCTTCAAACGTACCATAGTAGATTCTTTTAGAGAGAGACAACAAAGTTAAGATGACATTTTTAGCCTTTTAAAGCCATTGGCTATGCAAACGTATCTCGATACAAATGAAGCTCGGGTGACCTACATGAAAAAAGATCAAAATATGCTTCATATAAGCGGGTTGTTGTTGATCCACAATTATTGTTATTTCCTTATTTGGCCAATATAGGATGAATATTCTGAAATTACCAGTTTTGTAAGATACTTTCTTTATTTGATTGTCATCACTTTCATCTTACAATTCATCGCTTTTATAAGTTAATCATCATTATCAAAGATATGATAACATGAAGAATGTTAACTAAAGATTAATATGATAATATGATTCAAGTGTCATTACCTAATGACTTCTAGAGAGCTTGATGGCCAAAGGGGTGAATACAATGACTTCAAAAGATCTGGTTGGGAATCTGACGTAGTGTACTTGTGTACATAACCTGCCGTTTTCAATGAGAATTACATTTGATAAATATTCAAAGAACATACAGCAAAATCAAATGTGTTGAAAGTAGTATAAAAAGTTTAAAAAACCATGTTAATAAATCATCTGTTACGTAAATCATGTATAAGCCAAACCTGATTTCCTATAATCATTGTTCGAAATTCATCTCCATCACTTACAAACTGATTTGGCCTTTGGTTACTTTTCACATATTCAAAGCATGAAGAATGGTACAACTTTTTATATGTGATTGGGCATGTCTCCAATGTTTCGGCATCATCCTCCATGGACCTAGAGCTATAACATCTTGATTAAGGCTTCTCTAATTTCTGCAATGACGAAGACACTATAATTATTCAATTAGGGTTTGTGCGATAAACTAATTCATAAACTATTTATTTGGTCATACCAGTTCGTTGCTTTCATCCACCATTATCTCATCTATATAATGACAAATAAACAATTTAGAAATAAACAATTTAGATCAATTTAGATGAACACTAATTCCAAACCATGCAATGTTTCAAGAAAAACCCTAAAATTGCAACTAACCATTATGTACAAAATTAATAATGATGTATATTCAAACATAATTAAAACTGATGATGTTAATCAAAATTATTATAACTATAAGCAATCTTAATCTTAATTTTTGAAAGATGATGATGATGTGTTGGTAAGACACATAAGATCAAAGGTTGAATAATTTTTTGTTAGGTTTTTAGAAAAAAAGATGCGTACCTAGGGTTGAGAAGGGTTTTTTTAGTTATGTAAGTACCTACGAATTTTTTGTATACTGAATTTACTTTGATATGTGGATTAGCCGAAATTTCTAGGTTTATAAATTTGGATTTGCAAGCTATAATAAAAAAAAAGTGTTAGTCTAGTGGTTATCATGCTTGTTAATGCTACCAACACCCTAGGTTCAATCCTTGCAAATGGCAAAATTTTGTTAAAAAAAATACGAATTTTTTAGAAAATAAATTCTGAATTTTAAATTCATTTAAATGATATGACATGGATACGAAATTAATTAAAAATACAAAATTAATTATAAAAATTGCTTACATGGCGACAATATGATGACATGGCGGATAATGAATTACTGGGCAATGAGGTGGCATATTCTTCAAACGCCTCCTGTTATATATATATATATATATATATATATATATATATATATATATATATATATATATATATATATATATATATATATATATATATATATATATATGTGTGTGTGTGTGTGTGTGTGTGTGTGTGTGTGTGTGTGTGTGTGTGTGTGTATCTGTGCCGCTTTCACGTATCCAAAACACAAATTTATATCATTTTATAATATTGGTGCTTCTGCTTCCCATCCCAAGAAACTTTTCAGTGCACGCACCCAGGGTGCATTGTACAATATTGGTTCTTCTACTTCCCATCCCATTTTATCCAGCTTTGCAATGCAAGCACCTATTATGATGAGAAGACTTTATTTATAGTTGGTGCAGTTCGTAGAGGCCAAAAAAATCCTGCTTCACATGTTGTTTTATCCAGCGTTTCAATGCAATCACCTAGTTTGATGAGAAGACTTTGTTTACAATTGGTCAAATTCCTTTCTTAAAAAAAAAAAAAAAAAAAAAAAAAAAAAAAAAAAAAAAACATGACTTAATCAAAGGCCTCGGTACGATCGCAACTGTATTCATCATCAGTTGGTGTATCTGTTTACACTCTTGACGGCAATGTTCTTACGTTTCGTGCATTTTCATTGTTGTACATGAAAATGTTAATTTTATCTACTGATTCTCACGAAGTGCTGAGGTGTTTGATATAATCTTAAGCTTCACAACATAATGTTTTAAGATTATATCGAACATGCTCAACAATTCTTGATAAATTTTCGATTCTATTAACGTTTTCATGTACAACAATGAAGATGGACGAAATTTAAGCTACTAAACTTAATTGATTTGTCTTGTTTTTAAAATTGCATAAATTTTATTTCTTACAATTATTATTATTATTATTATTGTTATTATTATTATTATTATTATTATTATTATTATTATTATTATTATTATTATTATTATTATTATTATTATTATTATTATTATTATTATTATTATTATTATTATTATTATTATTATTATTATTGGTTTCTGGATTTCACATAGATTAAAAAAATCGTAGTTTTTACGCTAAAATTATATGCTTCATCAAAATTATAGATGCCATTTAAAGAGATCCACCGTAACGCCCGGTGGCCAAATTACTCGTTCTGAACAATTCATGTTTACATACTCAGATAAAGAACAGGAAGTAAATAGTATCGAGGTAGAGTTTTTAAAAGAGGCAACCACATACTATATGAATGATCAAACTTCCACATCTAGAATCAAAAAAACCAGGATACCACGATATACGATACATAGAGATAGTTACGGTACTCATGATGGTCTAGTAGCCGGTTACTTCTTTCAACACCAATGTATGACGAAGAAATATTCTGTACGTGACTCTGAATGAGCCGATCACTATTCACACGCATTGTTTGGGAAATAACTGATCACTCGCCGTATTTTCAACAAAATAGTGATTGTTCGGGAAAAGTTGGCATTTTTCCATTGATAAAGTGTACATCTGCAATTTTTCAATTGGCATACGCCACTGTTCCTGATGCTTTAAATGAATATCTGTAAATGGATGTGAAAACTTCCCCTCAGGGCCTCAGTCTCTCCAAAATTTCTGCAAGGCTATTATGGATTTATATGGAAATGAGTTTTTTTTTGCAAAGAGCTACTTATACAGATGTTGAAAAACTCTATGCTTATCACGAGGAAAAACATGGGTTCCCTTGGATGTTAGGAAGCATCGATTGTACGGGTTGGCTGTGGACTAATTAAATGCATATTATGTTCAATATTGTATGAGTGATCACGGGCCACATCTACTCATTTTGTTGGAAGCGGTTGCCTCACCAGACTTATGGATTTGGTATCCGTTCTTTTGTGTTTCTGGGGAGAATAACGACGTCAACGTTATACGTCAATCGACTATTTTCAACGATCTCAAATATGGGAAGCACTAGAGGTTCTGTTTGTGACTAACATCGTGCCTTATAAATAGGGATATTATCTTACTGACAGGATATATCCGGAATAGTCTGTTCTTGTTAAGTCTATTTCACAGTCAAGTGTGAATGATACGAAGCAAATAAGGTATAAGGAAACGCATGAAGCAGCAAGGAAAGATGTAGAATGAGCGTTCGGCGTGCTAAAGAAAAAGTGTGCTATAATAATAAAAGAATCCCGCACGACATGTCTCATAAGAAAATAATGGATATGATGTACACATGCATCATATTACATAATATGATTATAAAGGATTAAGGGAATGCAATCTCTCATGACTTTTATCCATAAGAGCAATACCATTATTATGATCTAGTACGAAAGCATAAAGAAACGTTACAAGTTATTAGCGAGATAGTCAATGAGGAAACTCGTCTAAGCCTTAAAGCCAATTTAGTGTAACACATTTGGCGTCGAACAAATTCACACTAATTTATATATATTTTTTTTTAACGGCAAGTTAGTAGTTAGTGATCCGAGCCCACAGTGACATCCAATTGTGCAGTATGTAAGCCTCGAACCTTTTTCCTTAGGGGATAAACCCCGCTCCTGCTTCTATTTATTTAAGGCCCCTGAAGGTCCATGGTGAGACTCAAACCTGAGACCTCTCCAAAGTAACCTCCCCAAGGTTACCCTTGATGGCCAACTGAGCTAGCCTAGTTGGTTAATTTTATTTGATTTGAAATATTAATGTATTATTTTTTAATTATTAATAAAATTTTAATTTTTTTTAAATAAATAAATAAATGTTGTTGATAAAGTTGGTTGTGTGATTACACTAAATTGGTGTTAAAGTTGGTTATAGAGAAAAAGTGATACGACGCTGAAGTGACGGTGGTAGCGAGTATCCTTGTTACCACTGGTCTAAGCATGTACAGTATTGATTAACAAAATTAATAATTTATCCGCGCTTTTTACAGTGCTATCACTAATGTATAGCACAAAGCTTGTATGAGTAAAGTTACAGTTTACATTTTTATCAGTTTTTTGTATGTGTTACACCTCTAATTAAATCTCCAATTCACCTGATTAATGACTTTTATCAAATCATCTAGATAGTCATCCTTAAAATCCACAAATGACGAAAATAAATGCTGGGCTGGGCTGGGCTGGATGGTTCAACTTCAAAATAACTGTTGGGTTTGCACTCAAAGGAATGACGGCCGAAATTTAAATTTCGATGTTACATGAACATTTGATTAGATTAATGATATGAAACTGAGATATGTTAAATGATTTTGCATGTCATTATCAACTAAGTCTGTAACGTCAAAAGGATTTTGATAGGTGAAATATTGAAGATTTACTAACTCAAGCAAAAGTTGGTTGCAAAAGTCGGCTTTGATTGTTTTATAATGACACACTATATATGAAGTAGGTAAATTTTAGTCGGTAGTTTCGTTTCTAGGAATTGAACAGCATGTCATAATCAAAAAATAGGTATATTCATCGATATTTGGGGGAATTCTGAGTATCCATAAACGATGGGAATAATAACTGAATTGAGACCCTAGTTGATTGTGGTGTTCTTTTGAATTGGTAAGGAAGAGGACCTCAAAAAAACGAGGCCATTAGAGAAATATGACATTGTGCGACTGGTAATACTTACTGCATTTGCTCATATACTCAAGATCACATAACTACATATTCTTTTAGTTAATTAACTAACTACTCGTAGTTAATACTTGAAGTTGCAATAATCATTGTCAAACACATATCAAAACGCCCTTTGTTAAACCATTTCATTACGCGCGTCTACCATTTGTCTTATGTAAATATTTAGTATTTGCCAGCATTATGGTTATTGGATAACGAGAATAACAAAGGTTTTACGAAAAGAAATACACACACGTATGTGTCTGTGTGTCATGTAGAGAAAAATGAAAAAGAAAATATCATGATAATGTACAACTCACTTGATATGTCACTGCGTAAACATTTTTTTCTAAACTTTTAGTGAACATAACATTAGTGAAAAATTGGGATAGAAATAGTCGGTTACAAGTTTACATATGTCGTTGTTTTAAGACAATTGCTTACAAGCTTCACGTATGTTCTTATTATTGCAAGAATATAAGAACACATGTTTGAATCAAATGTTGGACCAAATATTTTTCATTTCTCTTCTTTTCCAAAAAAATTTACTCCATCCGTCATCCGTCCTAAAATAAGTGTACAGTTTGACTTTTTATAATCAAACTGATTCAACTTTTACTTTAAATATTTTTTTTGTGTTATATAATACTTGATGAAAAACTATACCATTAAAAAATACACTTAAAACCAATGTAAAAATCGTGAATTGGTAGTCGGGCGATCGACCACCCTGCAACGATAATCGGTCAAGGTGGAATTAATCGGTGATTAATCGGATTGGCATTTCCTGCAAGTTTTGGGTATTTCTGTAAACCAAACTAAATATGTTAACTCTAAATATGTTAACTGATTGCAAGCCTATTATGTTTCCAAACCTCAATAAAGGCTCCAATTCTGATTATAAGACCCATTGTGCATTATAAGTGAAATAAACGATCCTCAAATTAAGTAGAATGCCTAAATTATTAATTTTTTAAAAGTTGGTCGATTAGTCCGATTTGGCCGATTAGTCCGATTTTTAACCGATTCGCCGATTTTTTACCGATTCGGCCGATTTTTGACTGATTAATAGCCGATTTTTGTCTAGGCCAATTTTTTCTACCAATTTTCAAAAATCAACAAGGTATAAGGCCGATTGCTGATTAATCGGCCGCTTAAGCCGATTTTTGCAACATTGCTTAAAACTCAATCCATTCGTATATTTTGTATCAAATATTATATAACATCTAAAAAAATAATTAACTTCAAAGTTGAACCAGTTTAAATTAGACACTTATTTTGAAACAAAGATAAAAGATAGCCTTGTGGAAGCAGATTGAAAACAATCTTTTGACTAAGAAAAAGATTTGTTCCACATTAGAAAAACACACTAGATTTTAGTGACTTATGATATAATAATATTTGTTTAAAGAAAAAGATCGAGAAGGAAACTAGCGTTCACATTAATTTTATGAGTGTTGACCATCAAGTCAATAAGTATGGTATAGCTGTATAATATATATATATATATATATATATATATATATATATATATATATATATATATATATATATATATATATATATATATATATATATATATATATATATATTAAAAGGCGTTGCCTTTAGTAACGGTTCTTTTTACTGTTTACTTTTAAGCCCATTTGGCGGCCCAAACCGACCTTATGTATTATACCCGGCTCCGAAATAAATGTTTATCCTCTCACACCTCTCTCACAACATCTCCGGTTTACCGGAGGTCCACTGGAGCTGCAAAAACTCGAAATGCAAACGAGTCGGGGCATCTATAGTGTTTTCTGTGTGTGTATACACAGTATCATCTACAGTAACCTAATTATAAAGGTGCTCCTCCTCTCCCACAATTTCCAGAACCCTCCACAATTATCCACAACTCACAAAACACAGACATACCCACAAATGATCGCCTCTAAAAAACTGGTATGCAAGGTAGGCTCCATCTCAGTTATTTTATTATTAATTTTTTGTGATTTCGAATGAATTGCAATTGGGTATTAAAATTGGAGTTTGATTAAATTGGAATTTATTGTAGTTTAATTGTGTTTAAGTTTATGGTTTTTAAATTTAGGTTTTTTAGATTTTATGGCTTTTAATTTTCTGTTACGGTTTACTTTTGCCTAATTCATGAGTTAATTTAGATATTTCTTTTTCTTTCGCTGAAATTAGGGTTTCGTTAATTTGGGGGTTGTTTTGAATTTGTTTTGCAGGTTGGCTTGATGATGTTTGCAGCACCTGTAAAATTTGGTTAGTCATGCTTATTTAGCACTATAATTTGCAAGACGTATATTTCTCATTAGTTTAACTGTGATATGTGAATACATAAATAAGTAGCTTTTGGTATTGCGTATGCGTAATCCACCTTTCATAGGATGCTGAGGCTTGGTATTTGAGTTAGCAGATTTCGTGGGTTTATGGGCATATTTGAAACTGAACTAGCGGTTAAGCGGATAATCACTAAAAAGAAGCATTTTTACTTTCTCACAACTATTCTGATTATTTTATTGTTATGGGTCGAATTATCGTATTTTGTGATTAGTAGATCTTTGGGGTTGTGTATTTGAGATGCTTAGGCAGTCTTTATTCATGCTGCGTGATTTGAGCTAATCTATTTTTTGTTCCTTTTTCCAGAGGATCTGTGATGTTGCACCCGGTGACAGTATTTGACGGTCACGCCCAGTTCATCTAAAGACAATTCTGGAGATAATAGCTGTTCTGAGTTACAGGTATTGTCAGTTTTTTTGTTACTTCATAATTGAGATAGCAGTTTCATAAACATACGTAATTACAGGATACTAATGTGATCTCTATATCCTGAAATTTGAACTTCTTTATTTCTTCCAAAAGACCTATTAACCACAGTATAACTTATGTCTACGCTGTTTGAAAATTGTATCATTTCGTCACAGTAACTGGGTCAATGGGTTGAATTCTTTTCAGCCTCTCCATTAGCAGGTTCGCTAATCCATTGAGTTGTAGGGATTGTTTATATGTTACAGATATCGATATTTGTAAGCCTTATGCATGGGGTATAGCCTGATTACCTTTATCTAGATAATGTTCCATATAATAATTAGTAAATTATGTGGTTTGCGCAAAATCACTGAAATTGTTTCTTTTGAAAACACAGTGCATAAATGGTCACGACAAGGGTATTCTTGCTGGAAACTAAATGCATAATTGGTCCTTGATAGGGAACAACTGTCGAAGCTAAATGCTTAGGTAGTCCTCAGAGGGGCCACTTATGCAACGGATATTTTCTCTCACGGACCATTTATGCAATTAGTTTCCAACAGTAATGGTATTAGTGATTTTCAGCAAACCGCTGGGACAATTTCTGTAATTTACTAAAATATTCATCTCCTGTTAAGGCGAGTAATCTCTTTTACATGTGTTTTGCAGGTCTTGCGTAATGGAGTTCTTTATTTATTGCGAGACCCTGCTGACCCTAATAACAACCCATTTCGTGACCTCATCGATTAGACCCACCAGAAAAGGTTTTCTGAACCCACCTTTACATTCACCAGCCTTTACATTCACCAGAGGAGCAATGCAGGCACAAGATGTCGGATTTTATTGGCGATGTTTTGACGTTCTCAGTGACGCTAACAACACTGATCTTGGCTCAGTAACGAATGAACAGCAGAAGCTTACGGTATGAACCTTTACCTGTTAGCAACCCAAACACAAATACAGCTTATTGCGTTTTAGTTAATAGTTATTGGCCGATATTGCAGTGTATAACTTTACTAATGACAGGACCGAAGGGACCTAATCAGCTGGTGGAGTTGCATCTGATGTTGCAGCCGCCTTCTGTGCCCCACTTGGTGGAATCCTCTTTGCCTAAACGCATCCAGTTATAGCCTGTTTGAGCTCAATAAACTCTTTTACCTAAACGCATCCAGTTATAGCCTGTTTGAGTACTAAAAAAAGTTTGTTTTGTTTTCAATGTGTAATTAACAATAAGCTGCTGAACTAAGCTTTTACTGACCCAAACACCCTTTCAGGTAACCTTTTTTAATGATTATGCAGGGTAAAAAGCAAGTGAGCCTCACACAAGCAGGTTCATCTTAGCAATCGCAGCAGGAAAAAGTAATTAGAATGTATCTATTGATATTGTCCGTGGATTGACTGGGTCGGTAGATGATTCTAAAACATCGTTTTTGGCTTTCTCGCGCCTTATAGGTGAAAGGAAGGTAATATGTTATTTACGTCTTTGCTTTGTGTTGATGGCCATTATATTTTTATGTCTGCGTTGATGATGAAATGTGGTGTGATGACATAAAACGAAGAATAATAGGATGTTGACGTAGTTTAGGTTGTGTTTGTTTATGCTTATTTCGTCAGCTTATGGGATTTTTCAACTTTGGGAATCTAACAAGGTAAAATTTTTAGGCAAATGACCTCATGACTTTGAACTTAAATAAGCTATAAGCTTAGACGGAAAAACATGAGCCTATGAGCTTCTAAAAATTTCAAAAACCTCATAAGCCAAAAAATTAGCATAATTGCTTACCAGTCGTGTCGTGTCTTTATGTTATGCTCTAGCGCCCGTGTCTTTATATAATTTTCAGATTATGTTCTATATGTAACCAGCCAAACGAGTAAATATGACCTTTTAGGAAATACTGGTCTACCTTCTAATCGGTTCAGGGTATTATCAAGTCAGGTATTGTCAACAACACTTAGTTTTGGAGAAAATTTGTTGCTGAGTACTTTGCTCCTAATGCCAGCAAGAAATGGTGCTGGACAAAAATTATGTGCCGATCAAAGTAAGTGGCTTTAGAGGTTTCTAAATAAACTAAATATCATACATAATTTATGACTAAGAAACTACGCCGTCTATTTGAATCTTTTTTTTAAACATGGGGTCTTTTCCTGGAAGGAAAAAGTTCTTATCTGAGATAAAACTTTAACAAATATTGCACAAATTGGTCTACTTATAGATGACCGATAGTTTCGTATACAGATTGCTATACTTTTAAATGTCAAGGCATTGGTAATATTCTTATTTCTTTAGCTTTATGTTTATATTCCTACGTTTTTTTATTTACAACCGGACTATTTATTTATATTATGTCTCAGATGCAGGTAGAATTTGAGAATGACGGTTTGGGAGTACCAATCTTTTTTTTTCTGGTTCATTTCTAAGCTTTCTCATGGTAAATGTTTTATAAAGCATCCTCATGTTTTGCTTTTGTATTACAGCCCGACTATGAATGACTTTGTTGTTTAAGATGCATTGAACCACGTGTTCACAACTTCCAGACAACATGTGTCTGTAGAGTCCCGAAGCGCTTGCGTGAGCAAAAGGTGATACAGTGTGTGCATTGTGGTTGCAAGGGTTGCAACTGGAGATTGACCACCGGCATACATCTCTGGGTACTTTTGACACTCCCATTTTCTACTAACTTTGGACCTTATTACCAGCTATTACGCGTTGTTAATCATGTTCAACAGTTTTTAATCATTGGTTTTCAAAATTGTTTGTGGGTTTTCTCGGTTTTAAAAAGGGTGTTTGGAAATATAATCTTTTTGTTGATTACTTATGTTTAAAAGGTAGTGGATGTTGCAAGCGTCACGTCACGAAGAAGGTTGCTGACCGTATAATGCTCCTCTTGCATAAAAATTTGTTGAGGTGCTCAATAATGCTCCTCTCGCATTGCACTTTCTAGATTAGTTTTTATATTATTGAATTATCATGTATGATCTTTAAATCAGATTTTTTTAATGTGATGTGCAGGTGATGGAAAACTTTGGGAACATGCAATTACTTATTCGAAATCCGTTTGAACTTTTGGGAACATGCACATTTTTGTCAAACCACACTTCACTTCCACCTACTTTGGCTTCAATAATACAACTTGTTACATTTGATTTATTTGGCTAATTGTGTGTGTATGAATAAAAAGTTTAGGAGGTTGAACGTTTTGAACTTCTGGTATGTACCCATTCCGGATGCAGTAGTCGTTAACACATCACGTCGGTATTTTTTTATTTTATTTTATTTATTTTTTAATTGTAAGTGTGGTTATCTTACTACGAGCATTTGATCATGCATTAATTTAGCTGAGTTGACGTTAATGTGGCAGGGCTGTTTGGTCAAGTTTATGGCCACCTTTACTAATAGTCTTACTACTAACTGACATTTATAAAAATGAATTAATTAATTGCATATATTATTAAATAAGAATTGATTTACACATTCATGTTTTTTATTGGTAAACTCAATTTTACTCATTAAACAGTTGTATATTATTTACGATTTGTTTAACTGTGTATAATTGAGTGTCGAAATCAAAATGAAAAGTAAGTAAAGTACATCCGTTATTAAGTGGCTAAATAACATATACGAGTGATTAAATGTACATACATGTAACAAAACAAAACACCAAAAGATCAATACATAAGCATAGAAAATATATATGTCATTTATTAAATAATTAACACATGGCATAGCTTTACTTAACAATCATTTTATTTTCCTATTATACTATATTCTAAAAATGAAAAATGGTGTGACACTAATAAAAATTATATTGCCAATTTTTATTTTTTATTTATTTATTTATTTTTTTTATGATTTTTTTTTTAAGTTTGGAACTTGGTTTCTATTGGTTGCCTTGAGTGATTAAAGGTGTCATTATGCAATTTTATTGACTCAATAGTGGTACCTAGGGGTGTCAATAGGGTCGGGTTGACCCGACCCGAACCCGCACCCGATAAGCCTTATCGGGTCGGGTTAAATCGGGTTGAAAAAGCTTATCGGGTTAGCTTGACCCGAACCCGATAACCCGACATTGTTATCGGGTCGGGTTCGGGTTAATTTATTTATCTTATCGGGTTATCGGGTCAACCCGATAAGACCCGATAATATTTAAACTATTTTTTCTTAGATATTTTTCTCTAAATTTATATTACTAATAAATACTCCATTAAGTAAATATTTGTTGTTTTACTTTATTATTTAGTGTTAGTGTATTAGTTTCTACATGTTATTTTTTGTTTTTTATAAGAGAAGGAAGAAATATTTAATAGCTACTGTAGTACGTGCATAAAAGAAAAGCAAGACATGTTTTAGTTAGTGAAATTTAATTAGAAGCTACTGGTAATTGCTAATGTAGTACACATATATGAGCATAAAATGGTAATTTTGGCTCAGTGGCCTTCTATGGAATAACAATTAAAGCTTTGGAATAACATAGATGAAGCTGATGTGTGGAAGAAAATAAAAAACTTTTAAACCTAAAATTGAATCATTTACGTAGATGCTAAAGAGTCATGCGCTATCTTGCATTCTTTTATACAAACAAAAACATAATAAAAGATGACGAGCAAAGGTTGAAGGAGAGTAATATCTATAAGTTAACTACACAAAGGTTGTAACAGACGAGCAAAACAAGCTCCATTCATACATTTGGTTAACATTAGTTGTAAATACTCAAAACAGTTTTTTGTTAATGCTATACATGCATTGTAGTTTTGTCATATACCATTTTTTTGTTGTTGGTACTCTTAAACATTCTTACATGGTGATTAGTGATATTTTTTTCGAAACCTATATAAGTTGTTTATCTACTCGTTGATTTACATAGAGCTGGATTTATCTTATAACCCGACAACCCGACCCGACAAGTACCCGAACCCGATAACCCGATTTCTTATCGGGTCGGGTTGCGGGTCACTTTTTAAAAACTCAAAACCCGACTCAACTCGACCCGATAAACCCGATAACCCGACAACCCGACCCGATAACACCCCTAGTGGTACCTGGTGGGCTTGGCAGCAATCCATTGGCTTACAAACTTGAAGGCCTAAACTGTTCATGCATTAAGGGTGTTAAACACCTTTCTAATACACCAAACCGTGGTAAAATTTTCAAACACAGCAGACCCATGTGGGTACCTTCATATCTCTCTCTCTCTCTCTCTAGAATCTTCTTCTTCCCACCAGATAACTTAACAAACACGCACTCGATCACAAAGATCTCACCCAGCTCTTTATCTCATCTCTCTTTGTTTTAGCCATTTGTTAACACAACTCTCTCCCACACACAACAACCCAATTCCTGAAGCTTCTCCAAAAAAAAAAAAAAAGAGAGAGAGAGAGATCCACAAATCCGGCCATATCATTCATCCAACATACGATTCTGGTGCCATTAAAAAAAATACGGGTCTTACTGGTGGCTTAAAGATGGAGATGAAAGAGATGAATACTGCAAAGAAGAGTCATAAATCGCATGGTTGAGGTTGGTTTACATGTTTTTTTTTCTTTTATTTTTTTTTATTATTATTATCAATTTTGGGAGTTTTAATTTTGAAAGACTTTACTTTTAATTTAGGGTTCTTTGTGCAAAAAAGGCTGATGATCGTGATTGTTTTTTTTTATGATTCGGTTCCGTTTTTTTAATTCAGGAACCATTATGTTAATCAGAGAACAATGTATCTGTTATTTTTATGTTTTCTTTTGGTATGTTTTATTTGTTATGTAAGGGTAGACGGAATTTAGGGTTTTTGTTGCGTGGTAAATTGTTGTTCTGATTTTGATTTCTTTGGCAGTATGAGGTGGTGAGAAACCTTTGTAACAAAAGTTTTCATGTGTTTATGTCTATTGTAGCCACTTAGCAGTGATACGTGTATAAATAAATTCTTTTTCTATTTTGGTGTTTTCAGGTAATGGCAGAATAGTGGTTCGGGTTCGTGTCTAAACTAACAAGCTTTTAGGAGGCGAAGTAGCAGGATTGCGATTCAATTGTGTTACAAACGGTATAAGCTTTATATAATTTTTCATTTTTAGTTGTTTTTTTTAATAATCCACGAAATGCAATTGAACTATAGGGTAAAGTTTGGCTGCGTAAACGACATTTGGGACACGAAAGTCTTAAGGGGTGTTTTGGATCTAAAGGTACATTTTTGTTTCGTTACGATTTACATTTTAGTGGGTGTTTGCGTTATGTGTTAAAAGCGATTGTGTGATATGTAATAACGAAAAATGATAATTTTTTAGGAAATGAAATACAATATAGTATCGAATGGCGGCTTTTGAGTGGCTTAAGCAGGAATTGCAGCACGTGAGGTATTTGTGTAAACAACTCTATAATCAGTTTTCTGATTTGTAACGTGCTACATGTGGTTTAGCGGCATCGGTATTTGAAATAAGTTGGCTTTAGTGTGTTCTAAGGTTAAAAATATTTATCCACAACAACACATACATAGTAGGGGCTAAGAGTAGTTTGGACAATACACTTTCGATTCTTATCTTTGCTGTTAAAACTAGGAGAAAGAAAGTAGGAGATCATGTTGTTGTTGATGCACATGTCTTGAGGATGCTACATAATAAATATTTGCGAGCAGTCAATGTTAGATGTCAAAGTATCAAATAAAACGGATAAAAAGATGTACCATTCCTGATTTGAGGTTTAGCTTTTATTATTATTTTCCGTTTATATACTAACAATTTGCATATACTTCAGCAATGGTTGGTTTGGTGATTTCTCATAAAAATGGTTACGGAGTCTTAACTCTCCAAAACAGCACAAAACACAAAAGAATTGGCATTAAAAATGGGTTTATTACATGGATAGACAGATGGGTATGAATAGGAATAAAGTAAATTGAGTGGGTTAAAT
>JARVZY010006607.1:0-25887 GCA_030686995.1 Artemisia argyi
AGGGATAGATGGTTTGAAAGAAAAGGCTGGTGAGGGTAGTGGTAGAGGTAATAATGAGGAAAGGATAAATGATTCGAATGAAGAACCATTTGGTTCTCCCGGGTTCAGGATGGGGCCGCAAACACAGCTGGAGGTGTTTAGATCATCCGATAAGGCATGTGAAGATTTCTATGCTGAAAAAAATAGAATGGAAATGGATAAACCGAGTTTCAGCCTGGGGTTTACACAAGACCCGTTGTGGGCAACACAAAAGGAGGGGGAAGGTAGTGGGTCTAGAAAGGGTCACGAACATGAAGTAGCAGTACACGAAACTGAGATAGGTAAATATGGAAGTGCTAGTAACGTGAATGCGGGGAAAGAAAGTGGGACTGAAGATAAAGGAAAGGCAGTGAATGTAGTCCCATTAAGTGTTGTTAAACCAGACTTTGTTCGTGAGAAACGGGTATGTTCAAAACCGGGAACAATGCTATCCCCTTTCTTGGCAAGAGTGATTGATATTGATGGTAGGTATACCACGGAAGAAAAGCTACTGGAATCATACCTGTTAACCACAAGCGACATTGAGTTCAAGTATGCTCTTAATTTTTTTTGTGAATATTTTTGTTACTTAATTTTACATATGATTAGTTTCAATGTAGTTTTAATTATTGTGTCAATTTTATGACAGTGATGTTTTGTTTGAGTCCGGTACTGGTGTGAAGGTTACGTTTGCACAGTTAATGACATTAATGGGCGTAGATAATATCGATAGTCGTGTTGTGGACGCCTGGAGTTTATTTCTTAATTCGTTGGAGCAATATAAAGATCCGGCGAGCCATTCAAGATACTATTTACCAAATTTTGATGTGGTAAGTTATTTAAATTTTTGTACAAAATGTTTATTCTCATACTCAAGATATATCGTGAAAGTTAACATGTAAACAGGATAAGAAGGAATTTACTAGCGACATAAGGGCAGGTTATATCGTGGAAGCTTATTTAGCTAATGTGGAGTTGATGGCTGCTCGTGCCGGGAAACAACATATGCTCAAGGATGTAGACATTGTAAGTAAAATAGTTATCATTGTTGTTACGAAACTTGTGTGTTCTGGGTTAATAAAAGGTGTGTATTGTTGAAAAACATTGGTGGTGAATATGAAGGTAGATGTTTAAAGGTATAAAAAAATGGATGTTCTGGGATAATAACATGGGTGTATTTTTACAAAAACATAAATGTTTGTGTTTATTAACTATTGTGGTATAGGGAAATGTTTGTGTTCATTAACTATTGTAGTATAAAAAAAGCATAAATTTTATATATGATAACCTGATTTTGTCAATCTTATATATGAACATAGGTTTTCATACCGGTTAGTAATGGTGAACATAAGTTCGTAGTCTGCTTCAATATAAAGAAACCGGCGGTTATGGTGTTTGATAACAAGAAACTACAGAATCCGACCGGTACAGAATGCATTATAGTTGCGACAATCCTGGTATGTACATTAATGATGGACTAATTATCATATGTGTTGTGATTTGTTTATGAAATTCAACTTATTGGAACGTTAATGATTGCAGCAAAAGAAGTTTGGAAACTTCATGAAAAACAGAAATCATGAAAAAGCCGATGAAATATTGAAAAGTGAAATAACTCGTGGGGAGTTTCATTGGCAAACGGATAAAAGGCCAAAGGATTGTGGCGTATTCGTTATGAGGCACATGGAGGATTACATGGGGATGAATATACAAAGGTGGGATTGTGGAATAGAGAATGAAGGTAGGAAGCAAACAAACCAGTTGGGAAAATTGAGAAAGAAGTATGCCGCTAGACTATTGCTTTCTGATTGCAACATAAACAAGGATACAATTGCCGCAGAAATGATGAAATTTCGAGATGCGAATGCCAAGAAAAAGAAAGTAACAAAAAAAGGTGTCTGAATGGAAATATTTTATTGTTTTTTAAAGACATATGTTTTCTGGTTTCTTTTGTTAGATACATATATGCATGAACCATTTTAATGCATATATGTTACGGTTTATGGTTTATTTTGTTGGAAACGTTTCTGAACAATAGCTTTTGTGGTTTATAAATTATTGGTTTGTTTAGGCAATTTTATATATGCATAAATGTTATTGAATGAATGTGATTGATCTAATTAACATGTTTATGTATCTAGTTTGTATATAGTCAGCATGTGTAGTTATTGAATGAAAAACATATGGTATTTTTAATAAGTTTGTTTTAAGAAACACATGTTTTTAAGTTAAGTTGGAAAAACATACATGTTTTATAAGAAAACATATATGTTTTCAAACATATATGTTTTTTACATAAAACATACATGCATGTTTTCAAACATATATGTTTTCAAACATGTATGTTATTTGTGAACATGTATGTTTATAAGGTGGTGTTACTAAGTTGTATAGTAAAATAAACATGTTATTAAGTGATAGGTTTAAAACAAACATGTTTTTCCATAACATATATGTTACTCATATAGTTTATATTATGAAAACATATATGTTTTATGTGAACATACATGTTTAAAAAGTAATAAAATGTAAAAAAAACATGTATGTTGTATGTGCACATGTATTGTATGTTTATTAACTAAGAATATGAAATTAAAAAAAAACCATAACATAGTATGAATATTTAAAATATCCAAAAAGTAGCAAAAATAAAATCATAAAATATTGTATTCGATGCATATTAAAATTTAAAAATCCTAGCATATTACGCATTGAATGAATATTCATTCATCCGCACTACATGAGTCAGTTTGATCATCTTCCTCATCTTCCGGGTCTTCATCGGTATCTTGTTCATCTTCCTCATCTTCCTGGTCTTCCGCATCAAACTCGTCTACTAACTGGACCTTTGGATTTTTACATGTTGCTTTATTATGACCTAGTTGACCGCAGTTACTACACGCGCGTTGTCTGAAAGGTACTTTCCTGTTAATTCTTGATTTCTTTTTTTCGTTAGCTTTTTCAACTGCACCTTTAATTCGTGTTGAACCCTTAGGTCTACATTTTTTGGGATTCCTAATGACAACTTTAGAAGGAGCGGTAACACCTAAAAGATCCTCATACAATGCATCCTTGTTTTGTGGATTACTTTGTACGGGGACATCAGAACATATGTCTGTCTTCAAACCTTTAACCTTTGAAAGAAGATCAGATAACTTGTCGGTGTCATTTCTAATCATATTTATAGAAGCTTCAACTGTTGACATAATTTCGGATGATATAACCTCCGTTTCTTCAATACACGGACCATAGCGATGACGCTTATCAAGTAAATGAGCAGGTAGTACATTTTTACAGCAACGACTACTTATGTATTTATGTGGAATGGCGTCTATTCCATGAATACGAAAAACACCAAACACATGTCTACACAAATAACCATGGCGGTTAAAATGACCACAAGAACATTCAAATGTACCATCGGAATGATTTACAGAAACCTGAAACGGTTGATAAAGAGAATATATAAAATGATAATTAATAAAAAATATGATGAAAATTGGTGTGCTATATAAAAAACATACATGTTCGGTTATTGAAAAATAAAAAATATATAATACTTAATGTGATAAAAAGTATTACCAAAAAAATGTAATAAACGACCAGGTTATTGAAAAATTAAATGTTTACTATATTTATATAACAATAATGTTTTATAAACACGTATGAATAAGGTACATACCGTTACGTGTACGACCGTATTATAGCTCTTATCCCTTTGTTGAAGCGAACAAAATTCAACATCTCCTTCTATACGAGAACCAATCTGTGAACATCCATATAAGGATTTATATATTTCGTGTTGCACTTCCTTGAAAACAGAATGTGTGTACACATCACGCGCATGAGACTCGATAGGTAAATTTGTCTTCATGACAGGAGTCTTTTCTTCCGATGTGTTGTTTAACACACGTTGATTATACCTCTGTTTTTCCATAGCCGATTCAAAGCACAACATAAAATGGACTAGCGAGTTACCTGGGTTTGAATAACACTTGAAAAATGCGTTGGAACTCTCCGATCTAGAAGTTGTTTTCATCAAACCACACATAGGTATTGTGGAAAAGTAACCTGGAGCCCATCTTTCCCTTATAGCAAACATATCAGTTAACCACTTGTTCTCACCAAGATTATACCTATCTATTAAAGCATGCCAACGTTGTTCAAATATTTGAGGGTCAATGTACATATTCCAAACTAATTTGTGAAACTCTTTCTTAAATTGAGATTCTTTATCGACATCACCCATTACCTGAAAGTATAAAAATGGTTTTATATTAAATTGGTTTGTTGGGCATACAATAATATATACTTGAATGTTCATTTTATTAACAAAAAATTAATATGTAAAACATATACGCACATAATAAGTATACCTTTCCGGGAAGTTTCTGGGTAATGTGCCACATGCATAACCTGTGGTGTGATTCGGGAAACATCTTTAAAACAGCCTTACGCACTGCACCGTCTTGGTCTGTAAGAACCAAAGGTGGTTGCTTCCCATGAACCTTTAAAAATGCTTCAAGTATCCAACAATACGATTCATACTTTTCGTTAGACAATAAAGCGGCACCAAAAGTTACACATTTTTGGTGGTGGTCAACACCAGTAAATGGTACGAAAATCATGTCATACCTAAAACAAACATGTTATACAGATATATTAATTTATAACAGGACAATGTGATTTTATCCTTACAATTAAAACATAAAATAATGATGGAACTTACTTATTAGTATAGTAAGTAGCATCAAAAGAAACAACATCACCAAATGCAACATAGTTGCACTTCATGGTTTCGTCTGCCCAAAACATACGGCAAAGCTCTTTTTTTTTGGTGTGATGATGAAACGAGAAACCAGGTACATGTTCCTTCCTCTTTAGCATCTTGTCCACTAACATTTGAGCATCCCTTTCACCTATAAATGAATTCATACCCCGGTGAAAATTGTTCCAATCAACAGGCATGCCACGAACTTTATCAAACCCACCCAATAGTGCAACTCGTAGCTTATGTGCTTTCTGTGGACCAATACTAGATAATGACGCACGATGAATGAAAACATGATCACCAAATTCCAACTGTCGTCTAGCTCGAGAAAGATCCATATTAGCCGGGTCGATGAGTTTGTGATTATGATTCTCAACAAACTTGAGTATCACGTACGAATTTGTTCCAACAATACGTTTTAAACTTATATGTGCTTTGCAATCAGTAACTGACGTCGTCGATCTACGTTTCCTTTTGCGTTTCACATTTTCATTCTCAACATCTTCAACATCCTGATTTGGAGAATCAATAAGTGTATTTGTTTCAACACTCTTCCTAGGTTTACCATATTTATGACATACCAAGTGCTTGTGTGTTACTTGGCCATTCTTGTTTTTTGTTCCACCTTTACGAACACAGAACCTAGCCTTAGCAGCGTACTCCTTGTACGCGTTATAGGCTTCGTCAAAAGTTGCAAATTCATCACCCTCTTTAGGCTTCTCATTCACAGGGACATCAGGTACCCAATATCTACCACCATGGGGTGTGGGAATACACACCGGATCAAGCTCATAAACATCGACATCATTAGAATCTACACATAAACAAACACAAATCACATGATGAAACACTAAAATAAAACAACACAACATTTAAAAAAAAAATAACATGCATAAAACATGTATTAACAGGATCTGGGAAAAAGATGCAAAACACAATCAAACAATCGTATAATCAAACAAAATAAATACTAATAACAAAATCCAACATTCGAATAAAATGAATACATATTCCAACATTCGACTAAAAATAATATATGGGAAAAAGATGAAAACACATTCATGTTCGTATGAAAGAATACATCTGATATAAAACCTATAACATGCACGTTTTGATCATGTTTCCACATACAATATTAACTTGGAAAAAGAATTGATCAAAAAAATACCAATATTCACGTCTTGATCATGTTCCAACATAACGTTTTGATCATGTTCCATAAAATCGAAATCAAATGGTTGCTCAGATAACATAAGCAATGGATCATTCTGGTGGTGGATTTCTTCATCTTGTTCATGAACAATGTTTTCCATGTTTATGAAAAGCGTAATGTATAATATAATTGTGTGTTTGATGAAGTTGTTAATTTGATTTAGGGTTTGTATTGTTGGATACGTACGACCAATGACAAAAATATGATCTGGGAAAAAAAATTGAAACCGTAATTCTTGATAATGAATAAATTCCTTTTTTGTAGGAAGATTTGAAATTGAAAAAGATTTTGTTTAATGAAAATAGTTACAGGTTTTATGAAATATATGGTAAATTACATTCATGCCCTTATAATATTAACCAAATAAAATAAAATGAAATCAATTAACTAAATTCTGATTGGATGAAAGTGGTTTTCGCAGTTCTTGCATTTAAAATGGTTCTCATTTGAAAGCAATACTATATATATATATATATATATATACCTCCACACACCCCCATTTCTTCATTTTATTTTATAAAAACACACACACACTCCACTAATATTCTCTCTCTCCCTCCCTTTCTTTTTCCGACCGGCGACCATCCACAACACCCCACCGCCGGCGACTTTTCCGGCCACCAGAAAATTTTTCGGCCAACTCAAAAATCAAACTTTTTATATTTTATAGATCAGGACGTCCCGGTTCAGGTTGTACAAGTCGTTTTAATCAAAACCATCCCGAACACCCCTAATCCATCACCACCGCCGCGCCACTCTCGCCACCACCAACACCACCACGAGCCCCCACTATTTCCCCACCATTTTCTTCTTTTCTTTTGCTCGGTAACAACCCAAACGCACCCTTATGTATTTTTTTATTTTATTTTGTATTTATTTATTTAAGAACATTAAAAATGTTAATAATATATTTTTCCTATTTTTATATTAAAAATAATATTTTTTTTGTAAATATTTTATTAAATCCGAAAGTTTTATAAAATTCTTATATTTTTTCTATTTACCCAAAATAATTTTTATAAAAATTTATTTTATAAATATTTATTTATTTATTAATTATATACCGAAAATAATTTTAAAAATAAAATATATTTTTATTTTCATCCTAAAATATTTTTATAAACATTTCATATTTTTATTTATTTTTATATGTATATCGATACATATATATATATATATATATATATATATATATATATATATATATATATATATATATATATATATATATGTACTTATATGTTTTAAATTTTATTTTATTAATTTATAAGCGTAAATGATATTTATTGACACGTGTGGGGCCTCTTTGATCGACAGTTGACCAGCCAACGCCGGGTCGACCCGGTGTGACTCGGTTAATATTTGAATTATTTATTGATTCTCCTAGTTATTCGTTATTGTTATATATTTTGGAACTTGTTTCGGCTAAGTTTAAATAAAACGGAATAATAAATATGAAACTATAAAACGAGTTGGTTATAGTTAAAAGGATTTGGATATCGGTCATGTTTCCGTATTGTTGTATTGTGAGCTTGAACTGGACATATTGGATTTACGGCCTTGGTTATTTGGATGTTATGGACCCTTTGGTACCCGATACGGTAGGGTACGTTAGGCCCGTAAAGATCTTAACGTACCTGGAACCCGAACAATACAAAATGGTCGATAAACCTAAACAACTAATGGACTACGTGAATGATATATCCAATCATATTTACTTATATAAATGGTAATATTGTTTCAAAATAAAGAGTTGTTGACTCGGGAAAATGTTGTATAAACGGGCAGGTCATGCCGAAATTTTGTAAAAATCTTTTATAAACTTTTAATGTTTAAGGATTGCATTATATTTTGAAAACCTTTTTAATTTATATTGTTTTCAACGTTTCGTTTTGGGAAAAGTGGTAAAATAGCCGAAACTAGTTTCTTTTAGCATATTAATTGTTTATATGTATAAGTATTTATTTTCATTTTGATTTCTTTTCTTCGAGTTATTCTTTCGTCTACTCTTAACTTTATCAAATTGACGTACGCTCTCGACAACATATTCTCTCTATCTTTCTCTTCACCCACACGAGACTTCTAAAACCTATTTTCTTTCAAATGCCATTGTATTTTACAAAATCTTTTATTCAAGCATTATTTATTGAGATGTTCGAGTATAGTTCTGAGTTATGCCATTTATATTGATTAGGTTGTGCTGAGGTCCATTTTGCTGCGTCGCATTATTGATTGGTTGCTATATCTCGTTTCCTGCTGCTATTGTTAAGGTGTGATTCATAGCCCCGCTTTTATATTTTAATTGTTTACAAACCCATGGGGTGAGACACATGCTTTAAATGTTTTCTAAGCACAAGTATTTTTGGTATGCTTTTCCTGAATGATATACTTTCCTGTCGATATGCTAAGTAGCTTATCTTGCCTGACAAGACCCTCCGATCATGAGCCATTAATCACTTGCGAGTGAGCACGAATATAGGGATATAGGCCTATAGGAATTGAGCCTCCCATCCCTTTTGCTTGATAGGTAATTTGGGTGTACTATATTCGATTTTGCTTGGTATATGGCAAGTACCCGGCCTTGGGGGCACTTTATATATTGAAATTCCGCGGTTTATTGTCGGCTTATGGTTATGTTAGAATCGTATTTTTGTTTATAAAAAGTGTCGGTCATTAATGTGTAGTAATAGGTTGCTTTAGAATATCATTATGATGAAGTTTATGTGTAGTTTTCATGATTTTATAAAGTCTAAGGCTAGTTATGTAATATGGTCAAAGATGTGTGAAGCCCTAGACTATGAGTATAAATACTCTTGTAAACCTCATTTGTGAGGTTGGTTCTCTTAGTAATATCAAGGTTATTAGTTTCACACACTAGGAGATCCCATCCACTCTCTCTCTCTCTCTACTTACTTTCTCTCTCTAGGTTTAAGCTTGATTCAATAGTGATTTAGGTTGTTCTACGGTCCTACAAATGGTATCAATCACCTAGGGATAATTTTAGGTTGTTTTAGATCATTTTGTGGGTGAAAAAATTCGGTTTTCTAAGAATCTCGGTTACTGTTCATCAGTTTTTTTCGAGTTAGGAGAAAAATTTTCGAGTTAGAAATTTTTTTTTCGAGTTAGGAGAAAAATGTTATCGAGTTAGAAAAAGTTTTTGAGTTAAGGTTCAAGTCTTACCGAGTTTGGATATTAAACTTATCAAGTTAGGATTTAGAACTTACCGAGTTTGGGATTCAAATCCTATCGAGTTAGGATTTTTTTTAAGATATTATCGAGTTTGGGCTCAAACTTTGGCGAGTTAGCCTTTCTTACCTAATCGTTTATCTAGTTAGGTTCTGTGTGGCAACTTACTTAGGGGAAACTCTGCTAAAATTTACCAAACATACCGAGTTACAGTTTCTTAAATCCTTACCGAGTTAGACAGTTTTAAGACATACCGAGTTTGAGATCTATCCTTACTTACCAAGTTTGAGACCTATTCTTGCTTATCGAGTTTGAGGTTTATCTGAACATACCGAGTTTGACTACAATCAGTATCTTACCGAGTTTGAGCATACATACCGAGTTAGAACAAAAAAAAAAAAAAAAAAAAAAAAATTATTTTTCACACGAGACTTAACGTTCAATTTTTACGCGAGATTTAAATTTTGGTATAACGTTGAAAATTTTGGCCCGAAATTCAAATTTTTAGGCTAAAATTCAAAAAAATTCGGTAAAATTTGGCGAAAAAATTTTCAAAACTCAAATTTTTCTGGTAACCTTAGTATTGTATTTCTTTGTGATTTTCAAATTTTGAGATAGAAAATTTTCGTATACATTTTTTGGAGGGAAAATTTGAAATCACAAAATATCAACCGAGAATGCTTTTCTACTTCACCAAAACATCTAATCTACAACAACAACCTTTGTTATCTTTCAAAAGATCCTAAGAACAACTTTTCACTTAGAAGTCAATCCATGGCAACACAACAAGATATTCATGCTGCCGGTGCCGAAAACCGACCTCCCATGCTGTCAAAGGGTGGATACTCACAGTGGGCTAGTCGTATGATGCGTTATCTTAAGAGCAAAACAAATGGAAGTCTTCTCATCAAATCCATTGTGGATGGACCCTTCAAACCATCACAAGTACTAGACACTGTGGAAGACAGAAAACAGATTGAAGCTGATGATCAGGCATTTCATTACGTCGTTCTTGGTTTACCTGAAACCATCTATGCTACTGTTGACAGTGAAGTAAGTGCTCATGCAGTCTGGGAAAGAGTCAAGAGGTTAATGTATGGGACAGACATCGGGAAACAGAAATGGAAACACAACTGCTTAAGGAACTTCGCAAGTTTACTTCAATTCCTGGTGAATCCATAGAGACGTACTACCACAAATTCTGTAAGATCATGAATGATTTATCAAGACACAACCTTAGTCATATAAATATTGCTAACAACACCATTTTTCTGAATGAGTTACAACCAGAATGGGGAAGATATGTCACTATTGTTTATCAGACAAAGAATTTGCATGAAGTTACTTATGATCAAGTGTATGACTTCTTGAAGCAAAATCAAGATGAAGCTAATGAAGTAAGAGCTGAATTACTTGCTAAAAAGCATGATCCTCTAGCATTAATGGCTGATACACCAACACCTATACCAGTGAACACACAACAACAACCATCATCATCTTCCACTCATAACTACTTACAACCATCCTACATTCAACAACCAACACCGATCTACCAACAACAATTCTACCCACAGCAACAACATGTTATTCCACAACAGCAATAACCACATTTCCAAGAACCAGAATTCACTGACAATGATGAAGCTACTGCAGCCTTGACACAAGCGTTTGCTTTTCTGACAAAAGTATTCCAAGGACGCTATTCTACACCAACAAACAACAACCAAAGGATTTCATCGAATACTCGTAACAGGCAGATCGCTCAGCCGAGTTTCAATATGGGCAATAGAGGCCAAATGGTTGGAGTTTATGGGACTCAGCAAGGATATGCTACTGGAATTAACATGGGTAATCAGAATATGTAGAATGCAGGTCAGTATGCAGGGAATCAGTATGGTCAGTATGCAGGGAATCAGATGGGTCAGCATGTTGGAAATCAGAGGGGTCAGAATGTTGGTAATCAGGCAATGGGTAATCAGAATAGGAATGTGCCAGCTCCAGTTGTTGGGAATTATGGAAATGTGAATCAGGGTAATCCGGTAAAGTGTTTCAACTGCCAAGGAGTAGGTCATATGGCAAGGAACTGTCCTACTAAGCCGAACAAGAAAGATCTAGAGTATTTGCAGAAAGCAGTACTGTTGGCACAAAAAGAGAAGGCAGGGTTTCAGTTGAATGCAGAGGAACATGATTTTATGGCTCTTATGGATGAAATGGAAGACAGAGAGGATATCGATGCGAACTGCATATTCATGGCGAATCTTCAGGAAGCTAAGTATGACACGGATTCTGACACACTTCCTGTTTATGACACCAGTGCACCATCTGAGGTATCAAATTTCAACACATGTCATAATAATGATATATTTGATATGTCTCCTCATGAGGAACAGCATTCTGAGAAGCAAGCACCCACTTATGATACATACCTGGATACGCCAAGTAGTAGCACTACTTCTTCAGCAACTCCAAATGTGAATCATAATTGAGGCTTCGATTCACAGCATGCTGAGAATGATGAGGAAACACGTGCTTTATTTGAATCATTATTAAATAATTGTGGTATTGAAATCGAGAAAGTGAAAAAGGTCAATCGCGATGTTAAGGCCGCGAATGAGAAATTGACCACTGAGCTTGAGAGATACAAGGAAAATGCAAAAAGTTTTCAAATTCACAAAGAACGCGAGTCAAAATTTGAAATTGGTTATAAGAAGTTACTTGTTAAAGATAGGGAATGGAAAACCAAGTTTGCTAATCTTGAAATAAGTTCAACAAAAACCATTAACTCTTTAAAACAAGAAATTTCTGAATTAACAAACCAACTTTCAAAACAAGAAACAGCTTACACCAATCTTGAAAAAGAAAGGGATGAGTTGAAAAAGGACTTTGCAAAGAAAGAAGATAAACTTTTGGAAGAAATCGTAGAGTCAGAACACAAGATTGCACATCTAGAAGAATTAGTGGTTAAGTCGGGTCAGTCAAGTCAAACAATGAAAATGATTTCAAATCAAACTTATCTGATTTACCATACGAAACACAAAATGGCTCTTGGTAACAACAATCCTTGTAATCTCAAGAAAGCTCAGGAAGAACAGAATGTCTTGTATAATGGTAGTGTTTTTTACACCAAACATGATCCTCCCGTCGTTCGGGATTCTGTGCAAACGATAGAACATGTCGAGGAGAGCATTTCTAAAATGAAACAAAAGGATTTGAAACCCATTGATTACAACAAATTGAACAAACTTTCGGGAATTACTTTTGTTCCACAAAAAGAACCATCTGTGTTTTCCATAAAACGACCATTCTCAAAAATGTTTTCTAAGAAAGTAGTTGCTTCCAAATCGATTTCTAACATGGAACAGATTTCCTCAAACAACACTTTTAACACAAGTGCTGCACGAGGATATCTTGATGATCTTAAAACAAGAATTGGGCAACTTAAAACGACCTTAGAATCTAAAACGAGACTTAATGAGATCAACTGGAATTCCACGGTTCATTTACAGCTTAAAAAGATTCTCGAAAATGAATTTGCTCCTCAAATTAATAACATCCATGCTCGAGTAATTCATTTTGAACAAGCATTTTTGAAAGAAACAGTTGACTTCGTCACGGATCACATATCCCTGATAAAGAAGGCAAATGAATCTTTTGAGCAAATCAATGTTTTGGAAAACCTAAATGATTCTCTCTTCGAAGCAGTTCTGTCTACTGATATTATGTCCATCATTTTACAAACATATTCTGTTCATGACGATAAAAGACTGAGAGCTGAGACCTCCGAAATTGTTTCAAAATATGAAAATGCTCTTATTAAGCTTGAAAAAGAAAATATGACATATTTTAAACAACTTGATCGAAAAAGCGAAGAATGCAAATATGACAAACTGTCGTATGAGCGTGAATTAAAGAAAATGAAAGAGCAAAATGATCTTTTGAGGGCTCAGCTTGAAAGTCAAAAAGGGAAGGGTGAGGAAACTAAGTTTGCAAAACCATCGACTTCGGAGAAACCAAATGTTTCAAATACGGTTCAAAAACCAAAAATGTCAATTTCAAGGTTTGCTCCAAAAGTCGATGAGAAAAAGGATTTGACAAAACCAGTCACTCCAACACCCTTGCCCAAGAAAAGTGAAAATGAAAAGATTGTTGATAAAGGAAAAGCGGTTGTCGAAACACCAAAAGTGATAGCACCTGGCCTTTTAGGATTAGTCCCACTAAAGCGTTTGCCTCCACATCTGAGACTTATGAGGGCAAAAAGGATAATTCTAAAGAGTTTAGTGATGCTAAAAAGGACAACAATATAAATCCTAATGTGTGTGCCTCAACTTCTACAGGATTAGAAAGCACCTCTAGGAGCAGCAGACTACAACCTAGGAGCAATACAAGGAACAATAGAGTCTCGCCTGCCTCTACGAGTAGTAGCAAGAATAAAGTAGAAGAACACCCTAGGAATTTATCGCTTTTTAATAAGAGACATGTTTCATCTGAATGTAATGTCGAGAGTACTGGTTCTAATGCATGTAATGACTCTGTTTGCTTGACATGCAAGAAATGTTTAATTAAGTATGTTCATGATGAATGTGTTTCTAAGAATGTGAATGTTACGCCTGAACAGAAGAATGTTCCAAAAGGAACTAGGGTTAGATCTAGATCTATTGAAAGATTAGTTGCACGCTTTAGGTCTACCACTAGTAGCCAAATGCCTAGGAACTATCTTAAGTATTGTGTATGGAAACCAACGGGTAGAAAATTCATTCTCCAGGATGGAACATTGAAAGTTGTTCAAATTGAACATGTTGAAACATTCTATGAGTGTGATATGGATTTTACTCCTAACCCAATGGAACCAAATTCAAAACGGTTTCCAAATACAAAATCTTCTGTTCTTCGCAGGTTGTCGAAATATGTCTTTGGATCGTCAACTCGGGTTGCTCCAAGCACATGACCGGGAATTTAAAGCTGCTAATCAATTTCATTTGGAAATTCATGGGAACTGTACGCTTTGGAAATGATCATGTAGCAGCTATCCTGGGTTTTGGAGATCTTCAGTTTGGGAATTTTTTGATCACACGATGATGAGGCGAAAAATGATCCGTTTTTAGGGGGTCATTTAAGCCCGAATCCGAATTTATTTGATCAAATATTGCCCTAAATCGTTCCTTTTGTGATTTTAGGTACTTTGGGAGTGAAATCTGGAAAAGGAAGCAATTCGAACGTTTTTGGAGCATAAAAGTGAGAAAATGCCAAAGACTTAATTTTCCATGCTGGGAACAGTGCATGACGGCGTCAAGAGTAGTTTCCTGACGGCGTCAAGAGTAAAATTCCATGACAACCCAGAAGAGTTTTGATGGCGTCATGAAGGTAGGGCGTCAAGAGTAAAAGTCATGACGGCCTGGAAATGTTTTGTACTTGACGGCGTCAAATGTAGATCTAGGTAGTCCGAGGATTGTTTTGGCGGCGAGGTGACAGCGTCACCTATTTGGTCTTGACGCCGTCAGACCCCTTTTTCTATATATAGTTTTATAGTTTTTCACATTAAAAGAGAGAAGTTTTGGGAGAAACCCTAAGTACGATTTTGGTGTAACTTTACAGGTTTTTCAAGGGTTCCAACTCCTTGATACCTTGCATGATTAATCAAGATAAGTGTTCTTCTAATTCAATCAATATGTCTATGTGTTGGTTGTCTATATCTTGTTCTTATCTTAATTCCATCATGCTAGGCTAGATCTATCTTGTGTTTGCTTAGATCTAATGAAACCTAGATATTGATTATGTGTTGATTACTTGTTTATTCTTGTCTTGGATGAATGATTTATATGTTAGGCTTAAGAAAACTGGCAGATCTCCAATTGGTAACATGCTTGAACGTCTTAAGAAACATGAACCAACGTGCACTAGGTCTTTATTGGTTGTATTTAATGCATGAGCCACTGTTTATAATCCCTATAGTTGTGCTGGGCATGGTGTAGGAGGAGATAAGAGCTCATAGAATTGGGGAGTTATGTGTGCCACCCCATGAATGGTATTAAGGAATACGATCCGTCATCCATGCAATTATAACAAGTAATTAACGTGTAAAAGATATCTAGGGAGTAGTGAAATCTAAGTAAACACATTTTCTCCAATTACTGCTCACAACCTTAGTATAAATTAGTTTATTTTCATTTCTAGTATTTTATTTTGATTGCATCTTAGTATTGGGTTAGTTGATTAGCAACTAATTCCGCCCAAATCCTTCAAAACCCGAGATTTTAATTTGCTTTCCATAAAATATAAAAACACAAAAATAATCATCCCTCACCTTTAGAACTAGTATTTAGGTTTTCTAATCCTAGCGACACTATTCCTAAGCTGAACGATCAATCCCCCGGTACTTGTCACTATACTATACTACAACGATCAGGTACACTGCCTGGTGGGTGTTGTAAGCTTCTCGAGAGGTAAAGCCTGTTGCGATTCCCACGCATCAAGTTTTTAGCGCCGCAGCCCGGGGAATAGTTATTGTCTAGGTTAGAATTTCTTTTTATTAGGTCTACTTGCTAGATTCCTTTCTAGTAAGATTTTCTTTTTATTTTTAATTTTCTTTAGTCTATCTTATTTCTTTGTGCTGTTGTTCATAACTCTTTACCATCCGACATCATGGAAGGTGGTAACATCTTTGAACCCGTCATCCCACCACAACAAAACCCACCATTAGAACCCCTTAGGCCCCGAACCTTAGGAGAATATTCCCAACCTAGCCACCAAGGCTACCTAAACACCATTGAGCTCACCGGAGCCAATGTGACCCCCTTGCGATCCGACACCTTCCGGTTGGTGCAAAGCGGATGTGCATTCCATGGACTTCGTTCCGAAGATCCAAACCAACATCTTAAGGACTTTCTCCAAATCGTAGATTCCATAGACCTAGGTGTTGAAACTAGAGAGACCACCCATTTACGCCTATTTCAATTCTCTCTACGGGATCAAGCTAGTCAATGGCTTGAGCGTTTACCCGCGGGATCCATCACCACATGGGATAACCTCACCAATCGCTTCCTTACTCAATTCTTCCCACCGGGGAAGACTGCAATGCTTAGAAATGACATTCTGATGTTTGACCAGCAGCAGGGTGAAACTTTCTACGAAGCTTGGGCCTGTTTTAAGGAACTCCTCCACAAGGTCCCTCATCATGGTATAAACCTTTGGTTATTAGTCCAGATTTTCTACGACCATGTTGACTATCACACTAAGCGCACAATCGATAGGGCCGCGGGAGGTAAACTGCGTGATAAGAACGCCGAGGAGTCTTGGGCAATTATCGAGGAGCTCGCCACTGATAATCAGGAAATGTGGGAGTTTAATCACACAGTGGAAGCAGCTATCAATGCAGTCTCAGCATCTGGAGGAACCACCGAAATCCCCGATGAACTCCTATGCAAACTCGAGGCAAAAGTTGACTATTTTGAGGAAAGGCAAAGGAGGCCTTTAAGTCCTAGACAAGCTGCTGTCAACTCTGTCTCAAAACCAACTTCGGCACCATTATCTGAGTCACCTTCTAGAGAACATGTCAAGACTTTTCAAAACTACACCCCACCTTGCTCCCCTCCCAAGGAACTTAGCTCGGAGTTTGAGGCTAGGATGAGAGAATATATGGCAACTCACTCAGATCGGCTTGCTAGATTCGAGGAAGCAGTTTATAAGCAAAAGGAGGAGATGCAGGAGAAAATGAATGAGATGATGAGTCTATTGGAGGAGTACGCCAACCAGAGAACCCCCGAATGAATACTACTAAGGAAAAAAAGCGCCACTCCCACCACCCAATTTGTTAACTCCATCACCATCGTCCATAAGGATAACGAGAAGGTAGAAACTCATGCTAAAAAAACCTTAGAAAAACCACCAGAATCCCAACCTTTGAGTTACTACCTGAAACATGATATAAACAAAAACACCATAACAAATTGGATTAAGGGTGATGGGCGTAACCAATCCTCTGGACAGGTTTCTGAGAAAGAGGAAGAAGTGAAAGATGAGTATGATACGCTTCCTGGAGGATCAGTATTCGAGAAGCTATTGGTACAAAAAGTGGCGACTAAGCAGATAGCATGCGGGAACTTTGAGATACCAACGAGCATCGGGGACTTGAAACATCTTAGTGCTTTCGCCGACCAAGGATCGGAAGTAAATCTTATGCCCCTAACTATTTACATCCAACTAATGTCAAAAATGCCAGCACCTACTCGTGTTAGGTTATCTCTTGTTGGACACTCGTACGTATACCCCCTAGGAATCGCAGAAGATGTATTAGTTAATGTTGCAGGATTCATGTACCCCGTTGATTTTATGATCATCGATGATAAAGGGGATGGATGCATGCCATTAATCCTTGGGGCACCATTCCTCACCACCGCTAGGGCTGTCATTAAGTATGAAGGTAGGAAGATTAAGCTTAAATCTAGAAAAAGAAAGATTAGCTTCCCCATAACCCCGCGAAGTGGGTACGAGAGTTTGAGTTGGAGAATGATCAAAAACAGCATTGGCACGACACCCATTCGTGTTCAGAATAAGATTCTTGCATGGGAGGCAAGAATCAAAAGCTATAAGAAAGCCAAGAATGAAAGAAGAAAAAGCAATAAGGTTCAGGTCGAGCTTGAACATACTCGACCCGAAGAAAATCATTCACCATTTGAGGAAGGGAACTTGGTACTCTTGAGACACTCGGAAACAACAATACCACCCGATAAACCAAGTCCTTGGTGGTATGGGCCATTCACAATCGAAGGATTGAGCTAAGATGGGGTAGCTAACTTGAGAAGCAAATTAGGTGGAATGGTGATTGCAAGTATCGATAGATTAAGGCGCTACCACCATAATAGTAATGATCGAAACTACATGGGTATATCATTTCAAATGATGAGATCACGTAGTAACCCATGACCTTGAGTCTAGCTACAAGACTCGTAAATAAAGAAAAGCGCTTCTTGGGAGGCAACCCATGTTTTGTGTGATTTTATTTGTTTGTTTGTTATTTGCTTCCGTATGCATGCTTTATTTTTATTGTTGGTAGATCATGTTTCTAAACTAAATAGTGGAAATACTTTACTTTGTTGTTTTGGCCTAGTCTTAACTCCACCTAAAGGTATTTTTGCAAAAGATAAGTGTAAGGGGAAACCCCAAATATGTTTTTAAGAAACAAACCGATCATGATTCTACACAATATTAAATGAACATGTATATTCGTATTTGTTAGAGTCAAATGCTTGTATTGAGTCATAATGAAGTTTTGCAGGATTTTCCAGGAAGTAGGACCAAGTTTTTCCATAAATTTTCTGGAAACTTAACATAAGGATTTCTGCAGGTCAATTCTGACGGCATCAGGGGTTTACTCTTGACGGCGTCAGGAGTTAAAATCTGGAAATTTTACCGGTTTTGTTTTTCTAACGGAGTCTTATGGTTTTTGTGAATTATTAAGTTTTATAATCTCCAGGAGATCTGCAAATTTCATTCCACAAGCATTATATCTTATCTTGTTTTCTAGGATTTAGTAACTTATATAGGATGCCGCCGATTTTACACGAGGTTGTCTTGTCTATTTTGTCAGGTTTTACAGGTTATGTATGACAAGAAGATGATTTATATTCTGGAAGGGAAGCTTTGATTGTTCATTTTCTTGGAGGAAGATTTAACCTGGCCACCTTATTATCCATACCGAGCGAATTAGGGGAGTATTTGATTTCATTCTTTTTAACTTTTTCACTTTTACATTCTTTACTTAAACATTGGGGACAATGTTCATCTTAAGTGTAAGGGGAGGGTAAAAAGATGATACCTTACATATGCACTTTCGCTTGAGTTTGTTTTGTTTAATGGTAGATGTGTAATAAAACTATGAGAAATACTTGTTAGTGCAATTTTAGCGCCAAATTTAAAATTTTTTACAACATTTAGGAGTGAAACTTTAGCCATAGCAAGCGTCTCATGGATAGGAGATTGTATGACTAGCACATAACCGTATATTCAGAAAAATTTTCCACCCAAATATGTGAGGTTCACCTTTAGATTTGATTGGAAAAGCATTCATTATTAGTGCTTATGAGTGTACCGGTAGCATTTAGATTCTAGAACTTGCGTTAGTGATGCATCCCGAGACCGCTAGTGAGACTACATTCGTGTGGTAGGATTTACTACATGATAAGAGGCATTAGGATTACCCTTGTGTTAAACCCGTATCATAATTACTTGACCATTTAAGTCATATTACTTGGCTAGTTAAGTCAACTAATTTTTCCCACACCCTTAGCGTTGTACTCATTTTTAGTACACGAAACCCCTAGTACACCCCTCCGAGCCTATCTTTTCATTTCTAACTTTAAGCATTTTACTTAAAGGAAGAATTTTTTACACCCCACTTAAATGTACACCCAAATCGCCTTAGCCTTCCGTGTATGCGCTCATTTTTAGTGCATTATTGTTATTTGTTAAACCCTAAGTTAACTATCTAATTTATTACATGGTTGCTAAGTCGAGTCATATCCTTGTACATATTGTTTTGGGACGATTGAGACTCATGGGTAAGTACTTATTTTATGGAGTAATGGGGAAGAACATCATTTATTACCCCCATATGTGCGTTAATCTTAAAAGTGCTCCAAGTGTTTTGATTTTCTTAATTCGAGTCATTAGATTAGTTTAATGTAAAGTATGTAAAGATTCAAGTGTAAGGGGAATGCTTATTCCCTATGATGTATTATTTTGGATGGTAGGGTAAGAGTGTATGCACAAAAAAAAAAAAAAAATAAAATAAAATAAAAAAAAAATTAGAAAAAGAAAAAGAGAAAAAATATACGGACTACCATCCCGTTTCATTCTATGGTTATTTTATGTTTTTTGTTATTTTTCATTTATTAGCATAAGTCGAGTCTAGTCTTGGCTTAGCAACGCCACATTGTACATGTAATTAACCAAGATTGTTAACTCGCCACCAATAAAACTTCCTTTATCCAACAAAACCGTGTATTTCATATCCCTACACCTAACATTACAACCCTTTAAATGACCTCTTTGATAGTTTATCCTAGGTGCTTACGCCATGTGGTGGAGGTTTGATCCTTTCCCAAGCCTATGGTAATCTATTTTGCTATGACAGGTAGTGAGATATATCTTCCGTTTCCATATTGTAATTTACACTTTATTATACCCGAGAGATGTGAGTATCTAAACACTATTTGTGAGGTGCTTGTGTATGACCTCCGTGCTTGTCTATTGGTCTTTAGTGGAACGATTATTTGTTGTAATTACTTTTATATTAGTGTTAAATGACCCCTAACTTGTATTTTGAGTAGAATAAAAGCGCATTTGCTTGAGGACAAGCAAATCTTAAGTGTAAGAGTATATGATGAGGCGAAAAATGATTCATTTTTAGGGGGTCATTTAAGCCCGAATCCGAATTTATTTGATCAAATATTGCCCTAAATCGTTCCTTTTGTGATTTTAGGTACTTTGGGAGTGAAATCTGGAAAAGGAAGCAATTCGGAAGTTTTTGGAGCATAAAAGTGAAGAAAACGCCAAAGACTTAATTTTCCATGCTGGGAAAAGTGCATGACGGCGTCAAGAGTAGTTTCCTGATGGCGTCAAGAGTAAAATTCCATGACGACCCAGAAGAGTTTTGACGGCGTCATGAAGGTAGGGCGTCAAGAGTAAATGTCATGACGGCCTGGAAATGTTTTGTACTTGACGGCGTCAAATGTAGATCTAGGCAGTCCGAGGATTGTTTTGGCGGCGAGGTGACGGCGTCACCTATTTGGTCTTGACGCCGTCAGACCCCTTTTTCTATATATAGTTTTCTAGTTTTTCACATTAAAAGAGAGAAGTTTTGGGAGAAACCCTAAGTACGATTTTGGTGTAACTTTACAGGTTTTTCAAGGGTTCCAACCCCTTGATACCTTGCATGATTAATCAAGATAAGTGTTCTTCTCAATGTTGCAAAAATCGTAAATCGGTACTGAGGCGGTCGAGGGCCGAGTTGCGTTTTTTAGCCGATTAATCGGCCCAAAACCTTGTAATCGCCGATTAATCGGCCGACTTCCTTGTAAATGTCTCCAAGTTCGAGGGCCTTGTAGCTTGGAATCGGCGATTACAAGGCCTTGTAGGCCGTTTTTTGCAACATTGGTTCTTCTAATTCAATCAATATGTCTATGTGTTGGTTGTCTATATCTTGTTCTTGTCTTAATTCCATCATGCTAGGCTAGATCTATCTTGTGTTTGCTTAGATCTAATGAAACCTAGATATTGATTATGTGTTGATTACTTGTTTATTCTTGTCTTGGATGAATGATTTATATGTTAGGCTTAAGAAAACTGGCATATCTCCAATTGGTAACATGCTTGAACGTCTTAAGAAACATGAACCAACGCGCACTAGGTCTTTATTGGTTGTATTTAATGCATGAGCCACTGTTTACAATCCCTATAGTTGTGATGGGCATGGTGTAGGAGGAGATAAGAGCTCATAGAATTGGGGAGTTATGTGTGTCACCCCATGAATGGTATTAAGGAATACGATCCGTCATCCATGCAATTATAACAAGTAATTAACGTGTAAAAGATATTTAGGGAGTAGTGAAATCTAAGTAAACACATTTTCTCCAATTACTGCTCACAACCTTAGTATAAATTAGTTTATTTTCATTTCTAGTATTTTATTTTGATTGCATCTTAGTATTGGGTTAGTTGATTAGCAACTAATTCCACCCAAATCCTTCAAAACCCGAGATTTTAATTTGCTTTCCATAAAATATAAAAACACAAAAATAATCATCCCTCACCTTTAGAACTAGTATTTAGGTTTTCTAATCCTAGCAACACTATTCCTAAGCTGAACGATCAATCCCCCGGTACTTGTCACTATACTATACTACAACGATCAGGTACACTGCCTGGTGGGGGTTGTAAGCTTCTCGAGAGGTAAAGCCTGTTGCGATTCCCACGCATCACTCGAGTTTACTACATCGAAGGGTTGGGACATAATTTGTTTTCAGTTGGGCAGTTTTGTGATGCAGATTTAGAAGTTGCATTTAGGAGAAACACGGTTTTTATTAGAAATTTGGTTGGTGATGATCTTTTAACTGGTAATCGTGGTACAAACTTGTATGCTATCGACATCAACCAAATGGCTTCTACATCACCAATTTGTCTTATGACAAGGGCAACCGAAACTAAGTCCTGGCTGTGGCATAGAAGATTATCCCATCTCAATTTTGACACCATAAACAGGTTAGCCAAAGACAACATCGTCACCGGACTTCCTAAGTTCAAATACACCAAGGAACACCTATGTCCATCATGCGAACAAGGAAAAAGTAAAAGAGCGTCATATAAACCCAAAACCGTACCTAGTTCAGAAGCAAGGTTACATATGTTGCATATGGACTTATGTGGCCCAATGAGAGCTGAAAGCATTAATGGGAAGAAGTATATTCTTGTTATTGTTGATGATTATTCAAGATATACTTCGGTAAAGTTTTTGAGATCAAAAGACGAAGCACCAGGCATCATCATCACCTTTCTGAAGCGTATTCAAGTTCTACTTCAAGCTCCAGTAAGGATTATAAGAACAGACAATGGCACAGAATTTACAAACCAGGAGTTAAGAACTTACCTCGAAGATGTTGGAATTACACATCAAACATCAGTTGTTAAAACTCCACAGCAGAATGGGGTAGTTGAAAGAAGAAACAGAACACTTGTGGAAGCTGCTCGTACAATGCTGATATATTCTAGTGCACCACTATTCTTATGTGCTGATGCTGTTGCCACTGCTTGTTTTACTCAAAACCGATCCCTAATCCATCCAAGATTCAATAAAACCCCATATGAGCTTGTGAATAACCGGAAACCTGACATCTCTTACCTTCACGTGTTTGGCGCTTTGTGCTATCTGACGAACGACAGAGAAGACCTAGGAAAGTTGAAAGCTAAGGGTGATATTGGAATCTTCATTGGATATTCAGAAAACTCGAGGGCATTCAGGGTGTATAATCGAAGAACTAAAAGGATAATGGAGACCATGAATGTGAAGTTTGACGAGATTTCACAAATGGCTTCTGAGAGATACGCTCTAGAACCCGCGCTTAATCCGATGGCTTCTAATCAAACCAGATTAGGACCTGCACCAAACAGTCAGACTTCTGGACACATCAGTTCAGGACTCGTGCCTCAAGGAGCTCAGTCAACAAACACTGGAAAACCTTCAGAACAAGAACTGGAAAATTTCTTTGAGTTAATGTTTGATGAATATTATGGTGGACCTTCGACAAATGCATCTCAACTACATTCCGCTGCACCCGCTCAAAACCATCAACCACCACCACCATCACAAGATGCATCTACAACAGTTGAAGCTGAAGCACCAACGACCTCAACATCATCAACATCTACTCAAGCAACTCCAGTTATTGAATCTGTTCTACCAAGAGTTGATGAGCAAAACCAAAACACAAATTTTCAAGAAGAACCTACAACTAATTCAAACGATGTTTCGTTAGAAGAAGAAGAAGCATTTGAAAACCCGTTTGCATCAGACTCTGTTGAATCTTCTTCAAGGTTACTAGAATCATCTAACACACATTCGTTCAACCAAAGGTACCCTTCTACGTTTCAATGGACAAAAGACCATCCGTTAGAAAATGTTATTGGTGAACCTTCAAAGCCAGTTCAGACAAGGAGACAACTTGCCACCGATCTTGAATTGTGCATTTATATTTGCTCAATCAGCCACAAAGTACCAAAGAACATTCGGGAAGCAATGGTAGAAAACCCTTGGATTGAAGCGATGCAGGAGGAATTTATTCAATAACTGTTACATGTTAGTTGGGAACTTGTTGAACGACCACTTGATAAACGAGTTCTTGATCTCAAGTGGTTGTGGAAGAACAAACTGGATGAGGAAATGACTGTTATTCGCAACAAAGCTCGTCTCGTGGCTAAAGGATATCCACAAGAAGAAGGGATAGATTTCGAACAATCATTCGCGCCTGTAGCTAGACTTGAAGCAGTCCGGATTTTCTTAGCCTATGCAGCTCACAAAAACATCACAGTCTATCAGATGGACATTAAGACAGCTTTCTTGAATGGAACTCTGAAAGAAGAAGTGTATGTGAGTCAACCAGAAGGATTCGTTGATAAAGAACATCCAGACTACGTCTACAAGCTTACAAAGGCCATTTATGGTTTAAAACAAGCTCCAAGAGCGTGGTATGACGAACTCTCATCTTTCTTGCTCAATAACAATTTCACCAAAGGAACAGTTGATGACACCTTGTTTATCAAAAAATTCAAAGATGACATTTTGATTGTTCAGATTTACGTGGACGACATTATCTTTGGGTCCACTAATCCGAATCATTCAAAACATTTTGAAAATCTCATGAAAAGCAAATTTGAAATGTCCATGATGGGGGAACTAAAATTCTTTCTTGGTTTACAAATACATCAATCCCCTCGTGGTATTTTTATCAATCAAGCTAAATGTACTATAGAGATTTTGAAAAAACATGGTATGGAAAACTGTGATTCTGTTGGTACTCCAATGGTCACTTCACCAAAAGTAGGTGCTGATTTGTTTGGGAAACCCATCGATCTGAAGAAATATCAGAGCATGATCGGTTCTCTCATGTACCTAACTGCTAGTCGACCCGATATTCAATTTGCTGTTTCTTTGTTAGCACGGTTTCAGGCAAAGCCTACCGAACTTCACCTCAAAGAGGTTAAAAAGATCTTTCGGTACCTACGAAGAACCATTAACATGGGACTTTGGTATCCGAAGGATTCAGGGTTTAATCTAACAGCCTTTTCAGATGCCGACCATGCAGGAGATCAAGTTACAGCAAAAAGTACATCAGGTGGAGCACAATTTTTGGGTGAAAAGCTAGTACGCTGGTCGTCAAAGAAACAGGATTGTACAGCGCTATCAACCGCCGAAGCCGAGTATGTGTCTATATCTGCGTGTTGTGCCCAAGTTCTTTGGATGCGGACACAGCTCACAGATTATGGCTTTACTTTTGACAGAATACCTATGTATTGTGACTCAAAAAGTGCCATAGCCATCTCGTGCAATCCCGTACATCACTCTAAGAAGAAGCATATCAAAGTCCGCTACCATTTCATCAAAGAACACGTGGAAGAGGGTACTGTTGAATTATTTTTCGTTAAGACTGATTACCAACTCGCCGATCTATTTACTAAAGCCCTTCCAAAAGAAAGGTTTGACTATTTAGTTCGACGAATTGGCATGCGAAGCCTAACTCCTTAGGAGCTAGAACGTCTTCTCGAATCTTCTTGAAAAATATTTTTCACAATCGCTTCGCTGTAAATATTTTTGAAAAAAACAAAATACAAAATTTGAAAATCAAACAAAAACAAAATACAAAAATATAAAATTTCAAAAAATACAAAAACAATATAAAATCGAAAAATCCAAAAATATTCTTCTCACGACATGTCTCTCGTATAAATCAATATTCTGTACGTTTCTAGAAATGTCATTCAAAAATGATACGGACATGTACAGATGCTTGAACGGGAGTTCTTTAAAATGTTTTTCTAAAACATGTCGTTTCTCAAAAGTTTCTTCACAATGGCTTTCTTATACTTTAGTACGAAACCCGGACTCGAATGATGACTTCTGATTATTTCAAATCAAGGACTCGTATTTTCAAGG
>JARVZY010000699.1:0-26926 GCA_030686995.1 Artemisia argyi
TCTGGCACTCTTCATCTTTTTAGTGGTTGGTTAAGATTTAAAAAAAAAAAAAAAAAAAAAAAAAAAAAAAAAAAAAAAAAAAAATCGTTGTTTAATATGTATGATTGGTTAGTATGACAATAGGACAGTGATATTTATTTATTTTGTGGTTTTAATTGATGCAATTGTAACTACAAACATATGGTTAGTGTAGTTTCATGCAACTGTTATCATATTACAATTGTTTTCATTGATGCAACTGTAACTACAAACTATTTTTTTTTACAAAGACAAATTAGGTGGTGTTTGAATGAATGTTTAAATTGATTATTGTCTCTTGAAGTTATGTTTTTAATCAGGTAAATGTTTTTAATCATTCGGATCTAAATGGTTCTTTTAATGATCTCGTATAATCATTCGGTAAATGGTCACCTGTTATGGAAATGTTTTTTAAAAAAACATTCATGTTTTGTGTTTTGATTATAAAACATATATGTTTTGGAAAGATACATATATGTTTTCGTATAAAACATATATGTTTTGGAAAGATACATATAGAAAATTAGATATGTTTTAAATTGTGCAAAACATGTATGTTCAAAACTGTGCAAAACATGTATGTTCAAAACATACATGTTCAAAACATGTATGTTTTAATTAGTGTGATATAACTAATCAAAACTATATATGTTTTAAAAACATGTTTTTAAACATGTATGTTCAAAACATGTATGTTTTAAAATAGGTATGTTTTAAAAAAATGATTGCTTAAAAAAGGAATGATTAAAACATGTATGTTTTAAAAACAAGTAGTTGCATATACGTATTTCAACACAATTCTAATATTTTTGTTGCTAATTTTTGTAATTTTCTTTGTATCAGGTGTAATTATAAGAATGTTCACGGCTATGAACGTGCATATATGTCTGCTTTTTGAAAAAATGATGACGGCTACGCGTGTGCACATATGTCTCACTTCTAAAAATAATGATAACAAGAGTGTGCACATATCCATTTTGTGTTAAATATTTATTCATGCTCACGTGTATAGATCGATTAGATTCATGTATTTATGCTTTTTAGAAATTTGTATTTTAAATGTATTACAATCGATATCGAAATTTGTGTATAACGTCTATGTTCTTGGTTTATTATAGATTTCATTATATTAAAAAGTCCATATGCTAGTTTTGGAAACATATATTGTACTACCAAATCTAGAAATCTGCTATCTTAAAAAAAAAAAAAAAAAAAAAAAAAAAAAACATATATGCACTAAACCAGCAAAAACATATATGCACTAAATCTGGAAAATAATATTAAAAAAAAATATATGAATTTTAAGATTTATAAAAAACGGGAATTATAAAAAAAATAATAATAATATGAAAATGTCTTTTACTATCATACCCTTTTGAATTAAATAAAAATAAGAAAATGCTATGGAGCATTAAATGATGTACATTGTGTATTACTAGTTGTAAAAAGACGGTTTTCGCAGTTCTTGCACTTAAAGTGGTTCTCGTAAGAAAGGGACCCTACCTATATATATATATTTCCTGTCTGAAAATAACGTCCAATTTGTTAACACACAAAGTTTATGAAATTTCACCAAGTAAATTCTCCAGCAATCAAATGTTATCTACACCTACTAATTAACTCTCTTTTGATTGTTTGAAATGCAAAATGAAGTGAGACCAAAATAAAAATATGAACATTTATTTTGAGACGAAAACATGAACAAGAAAACATGAAATCCTTTTACAGCTCGTTTTTCACTAAAACCGAGCTCTATTAAGGGGGCTCTATGTCCATTTTTGTAGTAGTGTTTTTTCAAAATTTTGATTTTACACACTAATAATTATGCAACTTTTTAATTCTTGATTTTACACAATTGTAAGTGTACATAGTATAAAAATGCAGAGATGAGTTTCAAGTAAAACTCTGCTGATATATAAAGGTTTTTAACCTTCTCTTTAATTTCTTGCTAATGGAAATTGACTTGAGGTTGAGTTCAATGATGGCTACCTTGGATATAAGTAGCTCATATCTTTTTTTTGGCCTTTTCACTCCTATAGTAGGCCTTTGTTAGATCACTATAGGGTGTTGGGACAATAAAGATTATGTTCTATTTATAGACCATAAGTAAGTTTCTATATGTGAAGGGTAAAAGTGAGTTGGCGTTTTACTAGGATTTATGAGGAGTGAAAGATGAACCTACATGGTCATAGTTATACACTGCTAAGGAGGTAAGGTTGGTCATCCCTCAAGGTGTGTGTTTCCAGATGAGTGAAGCCATTTTAGAGATGGAAATGTAACTCAACTTGTATAGTCCTTGACTTGAAGGGGTTATGGGTTCCTAACGATGCCATTCACCTTTTCCTACCTTGATCATTGTGTATGTTGGTTGAATGGTCTTGATAGAAAAGTGTTATGGAAATATAGTTAGATGTATTGGTGCTTTAAAGGTGAATTTGAAGCTGCATGATGCACGCAAATTAGAGTTTGTTTGCCTGCAGTTTCTTGATTGAAGTGTTATCTAATAAAGTTGTTGTACGCTGTATGAGAAAGTATCATAGTTCTGTCTAAGATAGTAGTTTGTATTCCAGTTTCGTATTCAGTTTGGTTAGTATAAAAAAGAGTAGAGGCATGTCTATTACTCTTGGTCCTTTGATGTAAATTGTCATTTGTGATTATTAATATAAATTCACTTTTTGCACAAAAGAAAAAAAAAATCTTTTATATAATAAAACAAAACCTTAAGTGAGAATTTTCGTATTTCGAAAAAAAAATGTTTTCTTAGGTAATAATTGAATTATTATTTTTTAATTTATAAATTTATAAATTCGTTTTTGTTGATATAATACACAAGTACAAGATAAATAAAAAAAATATAGATAGTATGCAACTAAAAATAGGATTAAACTTTTTAAATGATTATCTTTAATAATAAAAAACTATAACTAACAATCTTAAATACAACAAAACAAAACAAAGATTAAATTATTTTGTTTTTTAATAAATAAAACTATATCATTTAAAAAAAAAATCAGCACGGTCGCGAGAATTATAACTAGTAAATAAATAAAAAATAATCGTAAGTGTACAAATTTTCATCCACTTTCGAATGTAGACATACTCAAGGAAAAGTACACATGTGCTAATGTAGTGGAATAATAAGTGCGAACAAACAATAGATTAATTGTAATGAGGAGAATTTTATAGGTAACATCATGTAACTAATAACACGAATATTGTACAAGCTAGAACATTGTTTATCATGTAATTTTATTGCACCTGGAGACGCATTAAGGTACGTACATTCACAATTTTAGTGCAATCTTAGAGCAAATGTTGCCACACTACAACAATTGGCGACACGACATTATGCTTCCCATCGGTCCAAACCAATTTACCCAAAAGTGTTTCCATGCTCCCCCAAGGGCCCGTTGCCTTATCAGATGAAATTTTAACAGTGTAGCTTTGTTTTTCACCTTTAGTAGTAAACTTCATTGTTTCTGGCTCTATGGTTATATTGACTTCTTTGGGGCTAGTGAGAATGGCTTTGTAGTGTGCTATATCTTCCCCAACATAAGTCACAGTTCTTGTGATTACAACCTCTGCCTCTGTCGGCAATCCTCTTGGTTCGCCATATGCAATTGATATGGATGGATAATTAATATCCCATGGCTTATTATTCTTTTTACTGCATTTGATTGCTTTTGGGGAAAACCGTCTAATAGCGCTGGCTGAGTAATTCATTGCACATAGAAATTGTAGGTAATCATCCGCGTTTATATCATATACCAAACCAGGATCAACGGCCTTTCCAGGGTCTACATGCCCTGCACCCGTGCTCCAGATAGTCGATTCATTGTATGATTGTTCGTCAAGCAATGGCTTTCCTTCCGAGTCGGTCGTATAGGCTGTCGTCATCATGGCTGACCTAATCATGGCTGGAGACCAGTCTGGGTGGGCTCCTTTTAGTAGTGCTGCTAAACCAGACACATGAGGACATGACATTGAAGTGCCAGACAGTATGTTAAACCTTGACCGTCGAGGATCAGACGGTATTTCAGTAGGTGGTACATCTTCAGGCCATGCTGCTAGGATGTCCACACCAGGAGCTATTACATCAGGCTTGAGTATATAAGGTGAATCAACACTTGGTCCTCTAGATGAGAAAGATGCAACTATAGGTGCAGGTTTCACCCCAGTTTGAGCCCCATGGATTATTATCTTTGCCATAGGATTTTTTGAAGTATTCATATATATGCTTGAAGCTTTTTACTAGCTGACTCAGTTATCAGCATACCTGGAATTGTATACGAGTCTGATACAAGTCCTTCACCTTGTGGATCAACGTTGGACACGATTACCCCGATCCCACCGGCATCCTTGACCACGTCACCTTTCTTGACACGAGCATTCCCACCACGGTCACAAATCACAATCTTCCCGTTTACAAGTTCCTTATCGAGCGATTCAGGCATGCAGGTGCCAGATTTAGAGTTGTGGAATTCCCCTTTTGAGGAATTCCTTCCGTATATCAAAGGAAAAAAATTTGTTGCTGGATTCCTATCCCATTTCCCACTAGAAACAGAGGCCCCTGTGATGATTGTGCCATCATCCAAGACTAGATCAGCTGGAAACCTCCTGTCGATCGTGCTTGCACCGACGGTTGTGATCCACGGAGCGGCATTTGTGACTGACATCATATAAGGACCACTGTTACCTGCTGAAGCTGAAACAAGAACACCGTTTGTCATTGCACCGAAAGCACCTATGGCTATCGGATCAAGGTAATACGATCGAGTAGAAGTTCCACCAACAGAAATCGAGATGACATGGACACCGTCTTCAACAGCTTTATCTATTCCAGCAAGTACGTCAGACTCCCGACATGCTTGTCCCCAACATATTTTATAGGAAGCGATTCTAGCTTTGGGTGCCACCCCAACTGCCGTTCCTTCAGCAAATCCGAACAGTGAGGCATTAGGAACCATCCTTCCAGCTGCAGTCGATGCTGTGTGTGTGCCATGACCTTCAGTGTCTCTAGAAGACTTTACAAGATCTGTCGCATTGATTTCGCTGCTACTTTCATCATACCCATTAGTAAAATATCTGGCTCCAATCAGTTTTTTGTTACATAGATTCTTTGTAAAGCGCTCACCTTCCATGCACTCTCCTTTCCAATCTGAAGGAATTGGGCCGAGATCTTGATCAAGGAAGCTTGATGCTTCAGGTGAAATACCAGTGTCCAAAATCCCAATAATGACATTAGAACCAAAATCAGACTCCTTCAAGAGATTATTGGGCTCGTTATAATCAAGTCCTAGAAATTGAACTGATCGGGTTGTATGAAGCCGAAGAATTTGGTCAGGTAAAACATCCAAGACGCCTGGTTGTGTTTCTAGCTCTTGAGCTTCTTGAGGCGTCAATCTGGCCGAAAAACCATGAAAAACTGTCTTGTAGACATGAAGGAAGTCTTGATTTGGCTTTTTTTCAACTTGGATTCTCTTGATTTTTTCAGAATTTAACATTCTTGAATTTAAACTTCCAAGAGTTGCACTATACCAATGCTCTACATCAGTAAACACAGATGGTTTCAAGTCGTTTTGGATCCTAACGATGAAGGTTTGAGTATGATCGCGTTGTGCAGAATTTGCATGAACAAAGGTGATGATTGTGTAAGCTAAAAACCAAAACCGACTCATTGCGTTAGAGCTGAGGGTGATGGTGGATCAGTGAAGGTATATATGCGTGTCGATTTATAAAGCAAGTAAGGTCGAGAAAAGCATGAACCTAGATTTGGAAACACATAGAACATGTGAGGTGAGCATGATTAGTCAAAAATTGGATGGCAGCCAGAAAGCATTAAGTTGTTATATGCCTATTTTAAGCATGATGATTGTCAGGTAAGATATGTCTCACACTTATGACTTATCTTGTCTGATGGTTAAAAATAGGTGAAACATGACAAATGCTTATTACAAAAAGTCGAAGAAAAAGACCAACTTTTGTCGCAAAAGTGATGAAAGAAAGATAATCGATGATGCATGTACTTCTTGTTTTCTTTTCAATTTGCTGTTTTCATACAAGGGTTTGGGTCATGCTTAAGCAGGTTTGTTTTTTTCCCGTATGCTAAAATAACATCTTCTTTACGCAGATTCACCAAAATTGCGTGCACGCAATTTTATACGCTTTTGCATGTAATTGTGCTAAGTTGTTCAAACTGTTAGACAACATATGCTGCGGGCTTCAATTATCCGATCAATTAATTGCAAAAACTAAAAAAACGCAAAAGCAATTCTCTATATGAATTTGTGGAGTAACAGCTATATGTAAAATTATCAACCACAACAAGGCCTTATTCACTCAACTGCTTCGTTTAATCCCCTCTAGAGGTGCAAGTCCCCGACTGGTTTTTTTTTTAACCGGTAGTTAAACCGGTGACCTGTTTTCACAAAACCGGTTTTATAAAAAACCGGTCCGGTTTTCTAAAACCGAACCGGTTAGACCGGTTATGAGTTTTCATAATATACCGGTTTTTTCCGGTTTTTTATCCGGTTTTATCCGGTTTTAAAATAAAACCGGTTTTAACCGGTTTTATTTGTTTTTAATAAAAAAAAAAAGTAAAAAATGTTACCGTTTGAAAAAAACCGGATTTAACCGGTTTTTTTCAAAAAAATATAACTGTTTTAAAAAAAAAAAAAGTAGCCGTTTGAAAAAAAACCGGATTTAACCGGTTTTAACCGGTTTTTCCGGTTTTTTTTGAAGAATACCGAGCCAAACGGCTAGTATGAATATAGCCGTTTTTTTTGAAATTTTTGAGGGTTTTGGGGAGTTTTAAGGCACTATAAATAGTGGTAATGAGTTGGGGTTGAAAACACATAAAAAACAATTTCATTTCTTTCTCTAATCTCTCAAAAACGCTCTAAAATCGCTAAATCGCATTTTCGCTATAATGGAAAACTCACAATCACAACAAGCTTCCACTACTCCCTCCGTTGCTACTAGCAATGTCCGAAAACAACATTACACAAACGATGATGTTGAACATGTTAGACCAACCACCCGAAAAGGTGATGTGTGGTCTAATTTCGATATGTGTGTTATGAAAGATGGTAACGTAAAAGCGCGTTGCCGGAAATGTGGGCATTTTTATAGCACCGGGTCTAACTCTACACTTAGGAGTCATATTGGTAGTTGTAAGGCGGTTCGAAATGATAGTTCGCAAGGTACTATCGGTTCGGATGGTCAAGTTTTTATATATGATGCGGATGCGCTTCGACTTGATTTTACGAAGTTTGTCATTCAACAAGGGCTTCCATTCAACCACTTCGACAACGTCAAGCTTACGGAGATCATCAAAAGGAGGCTACAACCGCGGTATCAACATGTAAGTCGTACTACTCTTAGAAGTGATGCTTTTAAATTATGAAAAACGGCTAAAAAAGAAATAATTGAAGGTTTTCGTGATTATAAATATGGTGTTTCTATAACTACGGATACTTGGACCGCACCACATGGTACGGCAAATTCTTATCTCGCCGTTACGGCTCATTGGTTTAATCCCGAATCTTGGTTATTAATGAAACGGACAATCGCTTTTAAAATATTCTCCTCATTCGGGATGTAATTTAAGAAAAATTTTGCATGACACTTTAATTGAATATAATTTAGATGATAAAGTTTTTACGATTTCACTAGATAATGCATCAAATAATACTAGAGCTATGGACTTGTTAAAATTACGTGTAAAACCTATTTTAGATGGTGCTTTTTTTCATTCCCGTTGTGTTGCTCATGTTATAAATTTATCCGTACAAGCGGCATTAAAAATATGTGATAAGTTATATACGAAATTTAGGGGTTTATTAGTATTGATATATAAATAGAGCAACGAACGACAAATAAACTATAAACGTTTTCGTAAAATGTGTAATGAAGAACCCCTAGGACCTTGCCTTGATATTAATACTAGATGGAATTCTACTTGCATGATGTTTGAAAATATATTACGACAACGTGCGACTTTACATGCTTATAATCAAAAACTTATTAATAAAAATTTGTCCAACATAATACTAAACGACCAAGATTGGGATCGACTAAATGAATTAACTATGTTTTTACAAGTTTTTAAAGAGGCAACAACTATATTATCGGGTGTTTATTACCCAACTAGCCCATTAGTTTTAAAACAAATTTATGCTATGACGAAAAAATTATATGATTTAAAAAACTCACCTTCACGAATGTTTAGAAAAATGGTTAAAATTATAAAAAAAGAAATTTATAAAATATTTTGCTAGTTTACCTTTAGTTTTTACTTGTTCCACCGCACTTAATCCATGTTTAAATGGTGGAGGTGTAGAACTTTTAATAACAAAAATAATGGAAAATTTAGACTTATCTTTTGGGTTAGACGGTGAAGACCCCAACTATATAACATCTCAAATTTTTAGATTTAACGATCATTTTCAAAAATTGTTTGGCATTTATGCAACAAAATATGGTCACCAACAAAACCCAATTGTTGACCAAATGCGGGCCGGATCGTCCCAAATAACAAGAGACATCAATATAAACCTTTATAATTCTTTATTTGAAGACGCTACAAAGCGTCAACGATCATCGGCCCCAACAAGCGAATTGGGACAATATATGGCTACAAACTTTTTAAGAACTTTAAGTCCCAATGAGTTTGCAAACTTTGACATTTTGGCTTGGTGGAAAGAAAGGGGAATCCAATATCCGGTTTTATCCGCTATGGCTCGTGACTTATTAGCGGTCCAAGCTTCGACGGTAGCTTCCGAATCGGCCTTTTCGGTTAGTGGTCGAATTATATCGGATAGAAGGACAAGACTAACATGCGAATCCGTGGAAGTATGTGTATGTTTGAAAGATTATTTGGACGGAGTAGATAGGATACAACATGAATCGTCGTTGGAAGGTCCAATAATAGATGAAGATGTTGAAGAAGGTATAATAAGAGAAGAAGAAGAAGCGGGGATATCACCTTCGTCTTCGACTACGAATACCGAAGGCGAATTAGATGAAGGTGAGTTTGAAGAATTTGAAGTTGAAGATTTAGATGTACAAGATTTTTTGGAAGAAAATGATCTTGATGACGACTTGAGTGACTAGTTGAGTATAACGGGTGATGGCAATGCCGAAACTCGATATACTTGATTACACTAATATGTTTTCGGGTGATGGCCATGCCGAAGCTCGCAAAATGTATTAGTATTTATATGTTTTTATGATTGTATTGTTTAAATAAAAGTTATGATTGTATTGTATAAATAAAAGTTATGATTGTATTTTTTTGTTGTATAATTGTATTGTTTAAATAAAAGTTATGATTGTATAATTGTATTGTTTAAATAAAAGTTATGAGAATATTGTTTAATTATATGTTTGATAATTAACAATTTTATTAAATAAATGTTCGAAGCTTTTAGTAAAATTCCGGAAAAAAACGAACCGAAAAAAACGAACCGGTAAACAACCGATAAAAAATCCGAATCCGAACATTTTTAACCGAAAAAAGCGAACCAGTAAAAAACCGATTCCGAAAATTTATAACCGAAAAAAACTGATTCCGAACATTTATAACCGAAGAAAACCGATTCCGAAAAACCGAAACCGAACCGAAACTGATTATTCGAAAAACTGGTTTTTTTATAACTGGTTATTAAAAAACCGAAAACCGAAAAAAACCGATTTTTTTGCACCTCTAATCCCCTCCACCACATTCAGTCCAAAAAAAAAAAAAAAAAAAGAAAAGAAAAAAAAGCCCATTAACACCCAAACAGTCCATGGCATGCTTACCAAATACCATGACAGCCCAACAAATGTTAGCCATAAGTACTTTGAAAACGATTATTTTATTTTATCGCTTTAGAAAATTACTTTCTATTTTAGGCCTGTGTTTGTTGCTCAATTTTTCACAGGGCCTCAATAAAATTAGAAACGGCACTGATCCGATCCACCACCCGCAACCCTAAATCGTACAGTCCAACCCTTCGAACCATAACCCCACTCCTCCAGTCCTCCGGCCAAAACTCACGGGGCTTGCGCTTGAATTTCAGTAGCGCCTTTGTAATATGAGTAGGGCTCCTAGGAGGCGTGTTTGTAAGCACCCACTCGTTCTTAGAGAGTTAAATTTTAACACATTCATTAAAGATAATACATAAATATTGTACCAAAGTTGCCTAATGCCAATGTGGTTCATTTATGTGGTTGTTTAAACATAAATATCATGCAGATGGGTTCGTGAGTCGTTATTAAACACCAAAACTAGTAACGTATTTTACGTTTATTTTCGACTCATCGATACTTTTACGTACTAATTGTACATATAAATTTATATAATTTGAGATTTGAACCTTAAAATATGCAAGAAGTAGAAAAAAATTATGAATTTTATGTGTAGTGTGAAAGCAAAACTTGATAAGAAAATGGTCGATCTACAGATATCAAATTCGTCGCAACTCCGGGCCATCAGACTCTGACCTCGTTAAAGCCTGTCCTCAAAGCTCAGAGTCGTATGAGAGTTTACTTTGAAAGGGATGATGTGAAACCATATTTCTGTGTGGTCACCATAGGTTTACTCGTTTTACACTTTATGGTGTATTTTTAATTATTCAATATCAAAATAATATATTAGCAGAAATTTCTATCAGTTAAAGTAGATATCTTTGCAAGCTTAGTGGTAATGATTCTGCTTTACATTCAAGATGTCCTTGTTTCGAAAATACATTTGAGTCTTACGTAACTGTGAGAAAATATTGTCGCTCTCAAAAACAAAATTAATGTCTTCGACGCATACCAATTACTATCATTTAATATAGCTTTTTAAGTACTCTGCATGAATGTGGTCTTATATATTAATCAAATTTAGTTTAAAATTTTAGTAAAATATTTGACACTTGTAAGTTTTTTAGTCTTATTTAAACTTCTAACATGTTCACGCACAAGTTACTAGATGCGAGTTGTAAACAAATAATTTTCTGAAATATATTTACTTAAACTTAATAACAGAACGCAATAAATATGTATCATGACGGTTGTTGCATTATAAGACCATGTAAATGTTGTTCTTTATATCTGTTACGGGTATATGTTAGGGGTGGCAATTCGGGTCGGGTTTGGGTTGGCGGTGGCGGGTCAGAAAACCCCAACCTGAACCTGACCCATTTAAATCATCGGATCAGCTATGTCAACCCTAACCTATATACACGTAACCTGAACCTGGCCCATTTAACCCGTATATATATTTAGGTTGACAGGTTAAATACGTTACATGGGTTGAATATGTTAAACGGGTTTCGAGTTGACCCATTTAATCCGTTTTATATATAAAAGTTAGTACATTACACGAGTTAAATTGGTTAAACGTGTTAGTGGGTCGACCCGTTTAACCCATTTAACCCGTATAATTAAATATAAATAATTTTTAATTAAGAAAAAAAAACTTAAAAGGGTTGGCGGGTCGACCCGTTTATTTTATTCCCAACCCGACCCGACCCGACCCGACCTGTTTAATAAACGGGTTAGGTATGTCGACCCAAACCTGACCCACAATCTATTTAGCTCAACCCGAACCTATTAATGGGTTTCAGGTCGGGTTTCGTGTCGGGTCAGAAATTGCCACCCCTAGTATATGTGATAAATTTAAATACAAAACTACATAATATTTTACATGTGCCGTTGTTATATGTACAATATCGTATATTCATTTGAATACCAATAACCCGTGCTTTCATTTTAATATTTATAATAAATATACTGATACTGATTATTACGATTAATTTAATTTAGTAACAATGATAATAATTTCAAATAATAACAACAATTATATAAAATATGAAAAACGAAGGAACGGATTTTACACCAATTTTAATACCAAACTCACATGCATACTGTTAGATTGATAACCCCGGTCATGTATTATTGATATGCATTTATAATGTTACATAGAAGATACTAGAAATCCTAGACCCAACCCACATTCGGGCTTGAGACGTTATATCGTCTAATACTCTCTCGCAATCCGAGTGGCGAAATTGCGAAAGCTCGGATTGGATTAAAAAGCTAAAAACATTAAAATAAAACTAAAGATAGTTAACCATTAACGCAAAAAAAAAAAAAAAAAAAAAAAAAAAAAAAAAAAAAAAAAAAAAAAAAAAATTGTTGATGAAGAATTCCGGCAGCAAGCGGAAGCAATTCTTCAAGCAGCAACAAAGGCAAATCAGTAGCAAGAGCAAATAACATATTTGTTGATGAAAACATCCAATAGCAAGCGGAAATTAATCTTCACCATATAGCATTAGCAAAAGCAAAGAAACAAAAATAAAATCCAAGCAAGACTTTTTTTGGCGGCTAAGGTTATACAACCCACATTCGGGCTTGGGCAGTTATATCGTCTAAAACATAAATGTATACAACCCTATCGTTTTCTGGATTCTATAAGAACAATCTTTATTATTAGTACTATTTATGTAATACCAAAAACGGCGTATACATATGAGCTTAAAATGCAACTACTCATTATAAGGATTCATTGTTTTCCTCTTTAAAGTTTAACTAACGATAGATGAATTTACAACCTACGTCCAAACACACGCAATGGTTATAAAATGTCAAAATAAAAATACGAGTTTTAAGTTAAATTGATCTTTAATATCAAAACTCTGTATAGAGGGGCATATAATTTAGTTCATTAGTTGAATAAAATAATAATATTTCCAATTCCCTTTCATGTTTTATACTACAGTCAATAATGATTATAACAATATTGTATACTCTAGTATAATCTCTTTAAAATGCAGAATGATTCTGACGACTTGGTCGCCATTTATATTTTATGATGTAAAGTATCAAGAAATTCATTGTCTTCGGCAGGTATATAGAGAATTCACAAATATTTCGATTCAAATCAGAAGATAGTTAGATATATATTGTTATATGCTAGAAATACAAAAGTGATTTATTAATTTTCACGTAAAAAGCATTATGATGAAACGTGAAATTAAAGTTAAAAGATACGTTTTTCTTTTTTGAGTCGAGTTATTCTACAAACCAAATATTCCTCACATATCAAGGGACTCATCCCCACCATACATCTAAAAAGGAAATCAATGGTTGAGATTAAAAGAATTTTAATATTTCATCCATTTTTTATAATTTAAATATCTCTCAAACCGTTAATCGTTAAGCGAAAATAATTACACCATCGCGACGGGCATTTAATTATCTTTCTATAGACGGACACTTTGATATACTTTCGAAAAAAAAAAAAAAAAAAAACCGTTTTTTTCACTTTTTTTTTTGTGGCCGAAAAAAAATCATATATGATATTACATATCATATCAATCATATATGATATGTAATATCATATATGATATTATATGTAATATCATATATGATTTTTTCGGCCATGAAAAAAAACATGAAAAAAACGATTTTTTTTTTTTTTTTTTTGTCAAAAATATGTCAAAATGCCTATCTATAGAAAGATAATTAAATGCACGTCGTAACGGTATAATTTTTTTCGCTTAACGATTAACGGTTTGAAAGATATTAATATTTGAAAAAAAAAAAGATGAAAGTGGGTTTTTTAAATTGTTGGGATTAATCTCATCCATTAGATCAAATAAAGATGGAGGGAAGATGGAAGGTGGAGATTAGTCCCTTGGTATGTAAAAGAAGTTTGGTCCTCAAATGATATTTGCTCTTTCTTTTAAGCTTTTTTCTTGAGAAGAAAAAGTTAGGGCGGTATGTATGCTACTATGGGTTTATTTTTTTTTTAGAACACGGAATCTCTTTAGAGCATGTTTTTCATTAAAACAGGACTCTATTAAAAGGGCTCTATTTCACGATCTCTAATAATGTTTGAAGGACATGTTAGATAAATTTTCATTATAAAACATATTTAATTATAAATTAATATTTGTTACGATTAAAATAAAGGTCATCATAAAGGCTGTCAAGATAACGATCCCACCTGAGATCGTTTTTATCTTTGCAAGACCGAGATCGTAGGATCAGATCGAGATTCTACGATCCTACCAATTTGTCATATTTTGTAAACAAAAGATAAATGAGTTGATCCGTTCTACATTTCTACTCAATATCTAAGATAAATTCATATAATATTCTTTTGAAAATGCCAAAGTTCAAATTTCAAACACGAAAATAATAATAAAACACAAAAAGTCACATTTCAATCATTACATTAAAGATTTAGCAAGATTACAAAACCTGAATCTTAAGCCTCTCAAAACATACAAGTCATCTACATTATTTCAAGCAAACAAATGTTTCATAAGTTGCATCCCAAAACATACTCTTTGATTAGTTTAATCACAGTGAAGTAAAGTAAATTGAACTATTAAACACTTTTAAACTTTTAGTTTTACACTTTTATTGTATCAAATAACTATCAAAGGGATTCAAGGCTCTTGTAATTGTAACAATGACATTATTTGCACTATTTATGTGGTTCAAACTTAAAAATTTAAACTATGAAAAGGTTCCATTAAAGATTTAGCGTAAAAAGAAAAACATCAATTACATGTTGATGAGTGTGTAAATACTCATCATTTTTACATTTTCTGAGCTGCCAAAACATCTAAAAACACTCAATATTGAATCAAAATAGTGAAAATATCCCAGGAAAGTGTTTTACATGTTTCAAATGCAAAAATATCAAAAACAGATGAAAAACGCACAAAGTTTGCATAATTGGCAGTTTCAGTCCCTCAACTTTCAAAAGTTGTCAAATCTAGTCGCTAGTTATTCTAAAAACTTGAAAAAGTCACCAAAGGTCCTTTTAAATCAAAAAGTGACATAATTAGTCCTTTGGTGAAAAGTTTCACAAAATGTCAAGTTTAGTCCCTGAACTTTGAAAATTGTCAAAAATGGTCCCTAAGATATTAAAAACTTTGAGAAAAACAAATTTTGTCCTTGCACTAACCTTTTGTGGCAGAATTGGTCCTTGGTGGAAAAGATTGGTGAAATTACACAAATGGTCCCTGAATTTTGCAAGTTTGGCAGTTTTAGTCCCTGGTGAAAATAAATTGGAAAAATCATTCCAGGGCCTTATACTATTCATAGATTGGCAAAACACACCCCATGGAATACTTCAAAAACATGCCAAATCCAGTCCCCAAACTTTCGATAAATTGCAAAACTAGTCCTTGTGAAATACATAAACCAAACCGGACCTAAACTATTACCCTAAAACTAAAACCAATCCAATCCATTCCCCTAGCCCACCCATTTCCTTTTTTGCTTGGGCCCAAAATACACCACAGCCCACCCAACACCCCTAACTAATAAAACCGGGGTCAATTATTTGACTTTGGTCAAATACCGGTCAACCCCCACCTTTTCCCTCTTCCCCAGCCAAACCACCAAACCACCCTGGTATTGCCCACCACCACCACCACTTGCAGTATCATCATCACATCCCCATCCCACCACTACACACCTACCCTCACATCAACATTAAATGCCACCACCCCCCCTTGTCTGATATCCAGAAGCAATTTGCAAAAAAAGTGTTTCCCGCCAAAACATGTGGCATCCAATTGAAGCATCTCAGACATCCAATGGCCCCAATTTGAGATGGGATTTGATCAGAGGAGTGGGAAAACCCTAATCATGGGCTATAAAAGGAAGAAAGATGCAAGGATTCAAGTGGGTAGTTTTTAAGTTAAATTTAGTGTCGAATTAAAATAGTTTTTCAAATTCAGTTGTATCTTTCTTAATTCAAGTATTGTAACATCTTTATCATTGTATTCTAAGTCTTTTTAAGTTATAAAAATCAAGGGTTCAATTCTGTCTTGTGTTCTTGCAATTTACTTAATTTATGAGTTTTTAATTAAGCTTAAGTGTCACTTATATTAATGATCATGGACTGAGATAGGGTCATTTAGGTTCTTTAAGCTTGTTTAAGCTTATAGAGACAATTAAAACTCAGCATTACTAGAAAAACATCAAAAATATAAAAAAGTCAACATTAGTCAACTGTTTGTATTTGAGTTTGATTTCAGGTTTGAAGAGGCATTGAATGGCAATCATGGAAGTGGAATAGCCTATCTAAAGATAGGCATCTAAGGAAAATCCCTTGTTCATGCTAGGGATATTTTGTAAGACTTGCTCATTTTGAAATTTCTCTCAAATCTTAATATCTATTGATCTCTGTGATTGCTTGTTGTTTGGTGTAATATGTGTTTATTAAGTGTTGTTAGTTAAGAGTGTGCTTGGAAATTAGTAGCTTGTGTTTAGTTTTCTTTTGTTACCCATAATCTTTGTTCTAAACTGCCAATTAGCTATATCTTGTTTTCTTGTAAGTTAGTGTATACAACTTGTGTTTCTGAGTTTAAATCATTTTAGTGAATCATATTAAAGAGTTTGGAAACAGATTTGTAGGATAAATCAGTTAAACTCAATAGAAATTAATCATAACAGTGTTAAAAAGGGTGTTTGGATTAGTGTGTTTGACTAAGATTAGGACACTCAGTGTTGTTGGTCTTGGTTGGGACAAGTCACATTAGGCTAGTTTAAGTATAATTGACCATTAAAATTGTGCCTTGTACTTAGAAAGTCAAAATCACAAAAAACAACCCACACAGTCAACTGTGTGAGTTTTTAAGTCCCGAAAGCCATTCATAACCTAGCATAGATTGTTAGTTTAACTTAATTCAACCTTAGTTTAGCTTGTTAACCTGTTTTCAGTCATCTAGGATCAAACTAAAGTCACCAAAGTCAAATAACCATGTTTTCTCAAAAAGTCAAAGTGTTTTGTTCTCAGATTTTGCAAAGCTTCAAAGATTTTTGTAGAATTTAGGATTAAGGTTTAGAGCTTGAAATTTATTCCTAATCATAGTATATCAGCTCTTCTTTAAGGTTTCATAGTTGTTTGATTTTTGGGAATTTTTGTGTGGGCTCCACACAGCCCCAAAAACAGTTGTAGGGAAGAAGCCTTCCCCTACACCAGCAGACCTCCACCACACCACCACCTTTGGTGGTGGTTGTAGACCAACCCAGTGGGTCCCACAACCCAAAAATAGCTTTTGTCAACCCCCTCCTACCAGGGTACAAGGTTTGACCCTTGGTTTGACCTAGGATCAAGTGGACCCCACCTGGAATCCATCCAAAAGTCTGTCCCCAATCTGTGTTCAGTTTCAATTTGCACAAGTGCTTATTTTGATCTTAATAGCTTATTTGTGCTCATTGCTAGTTGTTTTCAGCTTAATTAAGTTTGTTTAGCTTATTTGTATAAAGTTTCATCATTGTGGACCCCACTCTAGGTCATTTGTGCTTATTTGCTTGCTCAGTCAACCAAAGTCAAACTGTTTTGGTTTAGGGGGTGCACACAGCTTATTTATAAGCTATTTCAAAAGTGTTTTCACAAAAGTTTTCTATTTTCAGTAGTTAAATAAGTTTGTAAAAGAAAAACCAACAAAAACCAACTTTAAATTTAGTGATAGCTTTTATTGAATAGAAACTATCTTTTTCAATTTTCTTTTCAGCTTATTTTCAAGCACTTGTCCATTTTCATAATTTTGTAAATTTTCTAGTACCTTTAAGTAGTTAAAATAATTTTCTTAGATTTTTCTTAATCTGTTTACTATTTATTAGATTTAAAACTAGTTTAATTAATTAAATAAGGAATATTAGTATTTAATTAGTCTTCTTTAATTTTTATTAACAACAGTAGGTTTTTATAAATTTTCTAAGTTTTATAAATTAGTTAAGACTTTTAGAAAATAAATTTTTAGTTTCTACTGTTCATTTTCAATTTTTCTTATTTTAATCATTTAAATTAGATTTAAGTTAATTAAAAGGTAATTAATTAGTGGATTAGCCTTAAACATAATTTTTAGAAGTTTTTATAATTTTTTAGGATTCCTGTGATGGTTAAGTAATTTTATAAATTTTCTCATAATTTTCTAAGTTAATTTAGTATTAATAGTAATTTAAAGTAGTTTAATTAAGTTAAATAGTTTTTAATTAATAAAAAAATCCATAAAAAGACAAAAATATTTATTTTTATTTTTTATACTTTCTTCAAGTTCTATTTTAAGTTTAGAAATTGTTTTTGCAAATTTTTAGTTTAATTTGTAATATTTATAATTATTAGTTAATTTAAATTAGATTTTAATTAGTTTAATTAATTAAATAATATTTAAATAGTAAAATAATCATTTTTATAATTTCATTTTCAATTTTAATTTTCTTTTAATTTTAAGTTTCAAAAGTTTCAAAAGCACCCCCTGTAGTTTGTTAATTATCAAAACCTCACTTTTCCAGTCTGTTACGTGATCTTAATTGTGAATTTGTGCATATACTTGTATATCTGATTTTTGTGAATATTATATCTGTGTACAAATACCAAAATAACAGTAGCAAGATCAATTCCACATCATCTGGGCTACTGTCCTCAGTGCCACTCACTCATAAACGATTTCAAATAACACCATTTCAATCTCGCTGGGACTTTAACGATCCGGGGACACATTATACTATCCACGGAGCATTGGGATAAGCTGTTTTTGACTAGTTGACCTTGGTCAATTATATCTGACGGTTTAGCCCCAATCAAAATTTGGCGCCGCTGCCGGAGACACCCATAAGCCTAAAGACAAATTTTTCAAATTAATAAATACATAAAATCTTACCACCGCAAACCAAGGCTGAACACCTACCAACTAGGGGTATGGACATAATAAGTTCTCAAACTTAAGATTAAAACTTGCCTTTATATCCCTGTGAGTGGTGTACCTTTTTTAAAGAAGCCATTCACTTGTGATAATTGGTTTAAGTTCACTGTGGTTTTGCCTCGATCTTGTTTTGAAAAATTGTTTTTAGTGCATGCGCATTCGGTCACAAACAAAATGTAAACTTCAGAAAAACGTACCCGAGCTACGTTCTGATACACAAGAACCAAAGACCGAAATGGCCGCTGGGCCACCACCACCATTACCACCCCCTGACCCTCCCAGGGATGTGCCAGCTCCTGATCTCCAAACGATGGAGGAGCTGTGCCAGCCTACCATGCAAGGGCGGGGTGGGCCTATTGCACCACTCACTATTGAGGCTACGGACTTTGGCCTCAAGCACCACATGATCCAACAAGTCCAGAATTCGTTTCAATTTCACGGATTACCGGGTGACGATGCCAACAAGCATCTTGACAAATATCTCACGGTCACCCAAAGCATGAAACAACATGGTGTCACCGATGATGCCCTCCGGCTGTACCCTCTTTCCCTATTCTCTCACTCATCATGCCACTGCATGGTTTGACCGACTCCCAAAGAATTCTATTCATACCTTTGATGAAATGGTAACCAAGTTTTTAGCAAAATATTTTCCACCATCCATCGTTACCAAGTTACGAAATGATATCAGCAACTTCCGGCAACGTCCCGATGAGTCTCTTTTTTAGGCTTGGGAACGTTATAAGCTAGCTATTGATCGGTGCCCTAACCACAATATGTTGCAAGTTACCATCATAGATACCTTCTATAATGGTCTGACATTGAGGCACCGGGATATTCTCAATGCTGCTGGTGGTGGGACCTTTATGAAAAGGCGTCCCGAGGAGTGCTATGACTTAATTGAGAACATGACTGCCCACCATAACTTTTGGGATTCCTCTGTGGAGAGGGATGCGTCATGTAATTCCGTTACTCCTTCATCATCATCTCTTGAAATAATTGCTCTTACCAAAAAGATGGATGATATTTCTACGGCTGTGTTGAGAATGAACCAAACGATGCAAAATCAGGTTCAAAATCAGCAAGTGAAAGCCGTGGCCCGAAGTTGTGAAACTTGTGGGGGCCCTCATCTGTATTCCGAGTGTCCAACTACTGCTAGCTTTCCTCAAGAGAACATTTATGCTGCTCACGGTTCCTACAACACGGGGGGTAATTCTTACCAACCGCAAGGGGACCGTAATCTCTTAAGCTATCGTTCCAACAATTTTCTCGGACCTCCCGGTTTTAACCAAAATCAAAACCGTAACTCGAATCAGAATTTTAACCAAGGTCAAAACTCAAATTTCCAAAACCCGAACCAAAATCAAGGCCAGTTTAATCAAAACAATTTTCAAAATGGCAATCAAAACCAAGGTTTTCAAGGAAATTTTCAGAGAAACCAAAATCAAGGAAATTACAATCAGGGTAATTTCAATCAGAGAAACAATTTTCAGGGTAACAACAATCAAAATCAAGGGAATTTTCAAAACAACCGTGTTCAAAATCCTCCTCAAAACGTTGTTCCACCCTCGTCTTCCTCCGAAGAAGTGCTAAAACAATTCATGAAAGCACAAGAGGAAACGAATCGGTTATTGATCAGCAAGATCTCTGAGCTTCAGAAGTCTTTAAATGATCGACCCTCGGGCCCGGGTACACTACCGAGCAACACGATCGCTAACCCGAGGGGCGATGTCAAAGCGATCACCACCCGAAGTGGGGTATCATACAATGGACCCTCGATTCCTTCTACCTCTTCTTCTCCTCCTCCTAAGGTAGCGGAACGTGAAGCTGAGGTTACCACAGACACGGTACTTCCTACTAATAACGGAGGTATTAACAACGTCCACCCTCAAGTTGTCCCGGTCCCGGCTCGTAAGCTGAAAGTTGTATTTGATCCTCCTGTGAGTTCTGATGAAATCCCAAAGAATGATCCTAAGCCGTCAATTCCATATCCTTCACATTTGAATGATCAAAAGAACCGCGAAAGAGCTAATCATCAGATGGAAAAATTTTATCAAAATTTCCAAGAGTTGCATTTCGATATTAGCTTCGCGGACGCTCTTCTTCTCATGCCTAAATTTGCTTCAACAATCAAAAATCTGATAAGCAACAAAGAAAAACTCTGTGAAATGGCAAAAACTTCACTTAATGAACATTGCTCAGCAGTGCTCTTGAAAAAGCTTCCTAAAAAGCTTGGAGATCCCGGGAAATTTCTCATTCCTTGTATTTTCCCTGGGATGGTTGAATGCTTTGCCTTGGCCGATCTTGGCGCAAGTATTAACCTGATGCTTTACTCAGTCTGGAAAAGACTCTCTCTACCTGCTCTCACTCCGACCTGCATGACTCTCGAGCTTGCAGACCGTACTATATCCCGTCCTCTCGGCATTGCCGAAGATATCTTCGTGAAAGTAGGAAAGTTCCATTTTCCGGTAGATTTCGTGATTGTTGATTTCGATGCTGACCCAAGAGTTCCTCTCATTCTCGGGAGGGGGTTCTTAAGAACGGGTCATGCTTTAATCAATGTATACGAAGAAGAAATCACTCTACGTGTTGGTGGCGAAGCCATCACATTCAATCTTGATCAGACTTCAAGATACTCCTCCAACTATGACGCTGAAATGGTTAACCGAATTGACATCATCGATGTTGCGTCTGAGGAGTATTCTCAAGAAGTCCTTGGTTTCTCAGCAAGTGGCAGTACCGCTCCTTTGACTGATCCTATCATTTCCGACTATTCCCCTTCCCTCACTCCGTTTGAGGGAAGTGACTTCCTTCTGGAAGAGCTCAAAGCTTTTCTTGCTCAAGATAGCTCAATCCCAAGTAGGATTGATGAAAACTATCTTGACCCAGAGGGGGACATTCTTCTCCTTGAAAGATTGTTAAATGACGATCCTTCACCCTCTCCGTCTCCAAAAATACTTCATAAAGCGGAAGTCAAAAATGTTGAAATAACTGGAGGGTGATAATAAATTACCCGTCATTATTGCTAAAGACTTAAAAGATGAGGAAAAGGCAGCACTCCTAAAGGTTCTTAAAGCAAACAAGCAAGCAATTGCTTGGAAACTCTCCGACATTAAGGGCATAAGCCCGGACTTTTGTACACTCAAAATCTTAATGGAGGATGACTTTAAGCCATCAGTGCAACAACAGAGAAGGGTAAATCCCAAAATCCACGAAGTTATCAAACAAGAAGTTCTTAAACTTCTTGATGCGGGATTGATTTATCCTATATCTGACAGTCCTTGGGTTAGCCCAATTCATTGTGTTCCTAAAAAGGGTGGCATTACCGTTGTCACCAACGAGGATAACGAGTTGATTCCAACTCGTTTGGTCACGGGATGGCGAGTATCTATTGACTATCGAAAGTTGAATGAAGCCACCCGTAAAGACCATTTTCCTCTCCCTTTTATGGACCAAATGCTCGAAAGACTTGCGGGGAATGAATACTACTGCTTCCTCGATGGTTTTTCGGGTTACTTCCAAATCCCCATTGATCCCCAGGATCAAGAGAAGACTACCTTCACATGCCCCTACGGAACTTATGCTTACAGACGAATGCCTTTCGGCTTATGTAATGCACTAGGCACATTCCAGAGGTGCATGATGTCTATCTTTTCCGAAATGATCGGGAAAACCATGGAGGTATTCATGGATGACTTTTCAGTCATCGGGGATTCATTCCAGTCTTGCCTCTCCCACTTAGAACAGATGCTTAAACGTTGCAAAGAAACGAATCTAAGTCTCAACTGAGAGAAGAGCCACTTTATGGTCAAGGAGGGCATTGTCCTCGACCATAAAATTTCAAAAAACGGGATTGAGGTTGACAAAGCCAAAATCGATGTCATTGCTAAATTGCCTCATTCCACCACCGTAAAAGGTGTTAGGAGCTTTTTGGGTCATGCCGGCTTCTACCGTAGGTTTATCCAAGATTTTTCTAAGATTGCCTGGCCTATGACCCATCTCCTCGAGAAGGATGCTCCTTTCATCTTCTCTCCTGAGTGCATCGAAGCTTTTGAAACATTAAAGAAAAAGTTTACTGAGGCACCGATTCTTGTTGCCCCCGATTGGGACCTACCTTTTGAGCTTATGTGCGATGCTAGTGATTTTGCCATAGGTGCGGTCTTGGGGCAACGTAAAGCAAAATACTTTCAGCCTATACACTACGCAAGCAAAACTATGACCGAGGCTCAAGGTCATTACACCACCACTGAAAAAGAACTCCTAGCTGTGGTGTATGCCTTTGAGAAATTCCGGCCATACTTAATCCTGACCGAATGCGTGGTGTACACGGATCACTCGGCTTTGAAGTACTTATTTGCAAAGCAAGATGCAAAGCCGAGGCTTCTCCGTTGGGTTCTCCTCCTCCAAGAATTTGATATCATTATCCGTGATAAAAAAGGAGCTGTGAACCTTGCTGCTGATCATCTCTCACGATTAGAAAACCCTCATCAGGATGTGTTCGAGAAAAAGGAAATAAATGAAACATTTCCTCTCGAAACACTCAATGTGGTTGCTTTTCGTGGTGACTCTACTACCCCATGGTTTGCCGACTTTGCAAATTACCATGCGGGTAACTTCATCGTTAAGGGGTTAACGTCCCAACAGAAGAACAAATTCTTCAAAGACGTTAAACATTACTTTTGGGACGATCCCTTTCTCTTCAAAATCTGTGCCGATCAAGTCATTAGGCGATGTGTATACGAACAGGAAGCCGCTGATATTCTCAAGGCTTGCCATGCTGGACCCACCGGGGGCCACCATAGTCCTAACTACACCGCCAAAAAGGTGTTTTATTCCGGTTTCTATTGGCCCACGATCTATAAGGATGCCCACGAGTTAGTCAAAGCTTGTGATGCTTGTCAGTTGATGCGTGGGAATTGCACCAGGCTTTACCTCTCGAGGGATCTCAAGAAGCTTACAACCCCCACCAGGCAGTGTACCTGATCGTTGTAGTATAGTATAGTGACAAGTACCGGGGGATTGATCGTTCAGCTAGGAATAGTGTCGTTAGGATTGAAATTAATCTAACTAGGTCTAAAGGTGAAGGATGATTCTTTTTATATTTTTATATTTTTATATTTTTTTAGAAAGCAAGTAAAAATCTCGGGTTTGAAGGATTTGGGTGGAATTAGTTGCTAGTCAACTAACCCAATACTAAAGATGCAATCAAAATAAAATACTAAAAATGAAAATAAACTAAATTAACTAAGGTTGTGAGCAATAAGTGGAGAAAATGTGTTTATTTAGATTTCACTACTCCCTAGATATCTTTTACACGTTAATTACTTGTTATAGTTGCGTGGATGACGGATTGTATTCCTTAATACCATTCATGGGGTGGCGCACTTAATTACCCAATCCTATGAGTGCCTACTTCACTCCTATGTCGAGCCGGCTAAGAAGCTCCTAACATGGGATCAGTAGAATTTACTCATGCATTAAATACAACCAATAAAACCTAGTGCACGTCAGTTCATGTTTCCTAAGACGTTCAAGCATGTTACCATTTGGAAGTCTGCCAGTTTTCTTAAGCCTAACATCGAAATCATTCATCCAATACAACCATAAACAAGTAATCAACACATAATTAACATCTAGGTTTCATTAGATCCAAGCAAACACAAGATAGATCTAGCCTAGCATGATGGAATTAAGACAAGAACAAGATATAGACAACCAACACATAGACATATTGATTGAATTAAAAGAATACTTATCTTAATTACACATGAAAGGGATCAAGGGTTTAAAACCCTTGAAAAACCTGTAAAATTCGTACCAAGTTCGTACTTAGGGTTTCTCCAAAACTCCTCTCTTTTTAATGTGAAAATTAGAAAACTATATATAGGAAATAGGGTCTGAAGGCGTCAAGACAAATCTTGTGACGCCGTCATCTCGCCGCCAAAATACTTCTCGGACTGCCTTGATCTACTTTTGACGCCGTCATGTGTTAGCATTTTCCAGGCCGTCATGCATTTTACTCTTGACGCCCTACCTCGTGACGCCGTCAATTCTATACTGGGTCGTCATGGAAATTACTCTTGACGCCGTCAGAAATTCCTTCTTGACGCCGTCACCTACTGTTCCCAGCAAGGAAAATTAAGACTTTGGCGTTTTCTTCACTTTTATGCTCCAAAAACGTCCGAATTGCTTCCTTTTCCAGATTTTACTCCCAAAGTACATAAAATCACAAAAGGAACGATTTAGGGTAATATTTGATCAAATAAAGTCAATTCCGGGCTTAAATGACCCCCTAAAAGTGGTTCATTTTTCGCCTCATCATATACCCTTACACATGAGATTTGCTTGTCCTCAAGCAAATGGGTTTTTATTCTAGTCAAAATACAAGTTAGGGGTCATTTAACACTAATATAAAAGTAATTACAACAAATAATCGTTCCACTAAAGACCAATAGACAAGCACGGAGGTCATACACAAGCACCTCACAAATAGTGTTTAGATACTCACATCTCTCGGGTGTAATAAAGTATAAATTACAATATGGAAATGGAAAACATCTCTCACTACCTGTCATAGCAAAATAGATTACCATAGGCTTGGGAAAGGATCAAACCTCCACCACATGACGTAAGCACCTAGGATAAACTATCAAAGAGGTCTTTTAAAGGGTTGTAACGTTAGGTGTAGGGATATGAAATACACGGTTTTGTTGGATAAAGGAAGTTTTACTGGTGGCGAGTTAACAATCTTGGTTAATTACATGTACAATATGGCGTTGCTAAGCCAAGACTAGACTCGACTTAAGCTAATAAATATAAAATAACAAAAACTTAAAATGAACATAGAATAAAAAGGGATGGTAGTCCGTATGTTTTTTCTCTTTTTCCTTTTTCTATTTTTTTCTTTTCTTTTTCTTGATTTTTTCGATTCTTTTTTTTTTTTTTTTTTTTTTTTTTTTTTTTTTTTTTTTTTGCATACACTCTTACCCTACCATCCAAAATAATACATCATAGGGAATAAACATTCCCCTTACACTTGAATTTTTACATACTTTACAATTAACTAATCTAATGACTCGAATCAAGATAATCAAAACACTTGGAGCACTTTTAAGATTAACGCACATATGGGGGTAATAATATGATGTTCTTCCCCATTACTCCATAAAATAAGTATTTTACCCATGAGTCCCAATCGCCCCAAAACAATATGTACAAGGATATGACTCGACTTAGCAACCATGTAATCAATTAGATAGTTAACTTAGGGTTTAAACAAATAACAATAATGCACTAAAGATGAGTGCATACACGGAAGGCTAAGGCGATTTGGTTGTACATTTAAGTGGGGTGTAACAAATTTTTCCTTTAAGTAAGATGCTTAAAGTTAGAAACGAAAAGATAGGCTCGGAGGGGTGTACTATGGGTTTCGTGTACTAAAAATGAGTACAACGCTAAGGTGTAGGAAAAATTAGTTGACTTAACTAGCCAAGTAATATGACTTAAATGGTCAAGTAATTAAAATACGGGTTTAACACAAGGGTGGTCCTAATGCCTCTTATCATGTAGTAAATCCTACCACACGAATGTAGTCTCACTAGCGGTCTCGGGATGCATCACTAACGCAAGTTCTAGAATCTAAATGCTACCGGTACACTCATAAGCACTAATAGTGAATGCTTTTCTGATCAAATCTAAAGGCGAACCTCACATATTTGGGTGGAAAATTTTTCTGAATGATACGGTTATGTGCTAGTCATACAATCTCCTATCCATGAGACGCTTGCTATGGCTAAAGTTTCACTCCTAAATGTTGTAAAAAATTTTAAATTTGGCGCTAAAATTGCACTAACAAGTATTTCTCATAGTTTTATTACACATCTACTATTAAACAAACAAACTCAAGCGAAAGTATCTGTAAGGTATCATCATTTTACCCTCCCCTTACACTTAAGATGAACATTGTCCCCAATGTTCAAGTAAAGAATGTAAAAGTGAAATAAGTAAAAAGAATGAAATCAAATACTCCCCTGATTCGCTCGGTATGGATAATAAGGTGGTCAGGTTAAATATTCCTCCAAGAAAATGAACAATCAAAGCTTTCCTTCCAGAATATAAATCATCTTGTCGTACATAACCTGTAAATCCTGAGAAAACAGACAAAAACCCAAAGCATCAACCTGAACAAAGATAACTCACAACTA
>JARVZY010006610.1:7500-22500 GCA_030686995.1 Artemisia argyi
TAAAACGCTCTGAAAAGCCCACATACGACGAAGACTTTTTGTTGCCGTCGGAAAAATAAGAAGTCCCAACCCTATTAACATAGGAACTGGAAGTGGAAGAAAAGGTATTATCCACGCATATTGATATGTCTGTTCCATAAAAAAAGTTTTTTTTTCTTAATTAATTGTTTCCGATTCACCGGATCTTAGCTCTTTCGAAAAAGTAAATAAAAAATAAAGATATGCACTAACTTATTTAATAATTTATATTTATATTAGTATTTATTCTGAGTCTTTTCAAAATTGTTCAAATATGCAAAACAAGAAGTTACAATTGGTCAAATGATATAACCAAGTGACATATAAAAACGAATACTTATAATAGGAAAGTAGGAAAATAAAAAATATTATTAATATTCATACAGCAAGTATAAAATTTTAGGCTAAAAAGAGTACTTGATGCTAATATGAATTAGAGGATTAACTAAGGTCGTTGGTCTAATGAAATAAAACCTCTTGATTTTAGTTAGTTTATTTAAACTCATTAACTAATTCATTATGGGATTTATTGTTTTCCATTTCAATCAAAACAATTTATTAGGAATATTTGGAAAGTTTATAAGATTATACCTCTAAAATGAACTTTTTATCGAGCAAGGATAAAAAATGACTGAGATCCTTTTTTATCAAACTACATACCCTTTAACAGATTTTTTACTAGTATCATTCGAGTTTTAAAGTTTAGGTGTATTTTTTTTTTTCAAGTTTTACTAAAAAAAGACTCAATTTATTAGGCAAAAGTTTACAAGGTATTTTATTACATGTAAATAAAATATAGAATGACTAAAATAAAGGTATTTTAGGTTCTTTATTTCTTTTGATTTCTATCCCATAGCAGATGAGATATAAATAACGAGAACTAAGAGTTCAAAACCAAAAATTTTTGGTTTTACAAAGAGTGTATGGAATCAAAATTTTGTTATTTCGAGTCATTTTTTATTTTCACGGATCTTTGACGTATCTAGATTTCTATGAAGAGAATCTTTTAGAAAAAAAAAATAGATAATGAATATAAGATAAGAAATAATAATTCGTTTTGAACAATAGATGTCTTTCACATCCAACTATAACAATGACTAACTTCTTCTTTTTTAAATGGCAGTTCCAAAAAAACGTACTTCGATATCAAAAAAGCGTATTCGTAAAAATATTTGGAAAAGGAAAGGATATTGGGCGGCATTAAAAGCTTTGTCATTAGGGAAATCTCTTTCTACCGGGAATTCAAAAAGTTTTTTTGTACGACAAACAAATAAGTCCTAAAATATTGGAATAATTTGGAATGGATTTGACTAAAAAAATTGGATCAGTAATTAATATCTCAGTAATTTGTTAATTTAATATTAAAGTTAATATAAAATTAACAATTGGCAGTTCCTATTCTAATCAATATGAAATAGACTCTTAATCTTATAAAAAGAAGAAGTATTCTTCTTTCTAAATTCTAAAAATAAAAAATAAATATATATAAGATTTTTTATTTGATTTTTTTAGTATATTTTCATTCAGATTTTGGTGGTGGGCCATCGACTTTTAAAAGAATAAATAATGAAAAAATTTTATATTTATCAGGAAGGGCAGATAGAATATTTTTAGTTCAAATTAATTAATTGTTCAAACTAATCCATTCCGTGTTAAAGATTTTTGGATAACTTTCTGACTTCTTAATTTATTATATATACTATATTTAATTTATTTTCCATATATATCCAATTTTCAGCCCAATGAAAAATCCAATAAAAGAACTTAATTGTTGAGATATTATTATATGTGCAAGTGGCAATTTGGAGTAATCCAAAATAGACATATTTTAGATTCATTGATAAAATTTAGTTTGTGTTTCAAATTGAATTTATTAAATCAGAATAAACCAGAAATAATGACAATAAAAGAAAAAAGTTTTTGAGTCTATCGAAGAATTCTATCGTTGCAAGAGTCGTATTTTAGAATCGGCTAAACTACGTCAAAGCCCTAAAACCAGACACCTTAAAGAAACTACTGAACCTTTAAATTGACTTTTTTGAACTCTTTTTTTTTTATATCTTTACTAAAATTGAGTGAATTGACTTGTTCAATCTCGACGATTGAATATAAATAGGTTATTATGAGTTCGAGCAAGCCGCTATGGTGAAATCGGTAGACACGCTGCTCTTAGGAAGCAGTGCTAGAGCATCTCGGTTCGAGTCCGAGTGGCGGCATGCCATCTTCTAAAAGATATCAAATAGATCCTATAATAAAATTAAATTAAATTCCCAATTTCTATTTCTTAATTAATACGGGGGGATCCCCCGTTTTTTCATTTTTATGATATTTTCAACTTTAGAGCATATATTAACTCATATTTCCTTTTCTATTGTTTCAATTGTAATTACAATTCATTTGATAAGCTTATTGGGCAATCAAATTAGAAAACCATATTATTCCTCAGAAAAGGGGATGATAGCTACTTTTTTATGTCTAACAGGATTGTTAATAACTCGTTGGATTTATTCGGGCCATTTTCCACTAAGTGATTTATACGAATCCTTAATTTTTCTTTCATGGAGTTTCTCCCTTATTCATATAGTTCCTTATCCTTATTTCAAAATAAGAAAAAATTATTTAACAACAATAACTGCCTCAAGTACTATTTTTACCCAAGGCTTTGCTACATCGGGTCTTTTAAATGAAATACATAAACCCACAATATTAGTACCTGCTCTACAATCGGAATGGTTAATAATGCACGTAAGTATGATGATATTGAGCTATGCGGCTCTTCTTTGTGGATCATTATTATCAGTAGCACTTCTAGTCATTACATTTAGAAAACTTTTTTATAGTTCTAAAAGTAATAATTTATTAAAATTAAACGGGTCATTTTCTTTTGGTGAAATCCAATACAAGAATGAAAGAAACAATATTTTTCAAAAAAAATATTTTTTTTCCTGTTAATAATTATTACAAGGCCCAATTGATTCAACAATTAGATTATTGGAGTTATCGTGTGATTAGCCTAGGATTCATCTTTTTAACCATAGGTATTCTTTCAGGAGCAGTATGGGCTAATGAAGCGTGGGGATCATATTGGAGTTGGGATCCAAAGGAAACTTGGGCGTTTATTACTTGGATCGTATTCGCAATTTATTTGCATACTCGAACAAATAAAAATTTTGCAGGGGACAAATTCCGCAATTGTGGCGACTATAGGTTTTCTTATAATTTGGATATGCTATTTTGGGGTCAATCTATTAGGAATAGGGGCTACATAGTTATGGTGCATTTACGTTAACCTCTAGTTAAACTAAAGAAAAGTTACAAACAGAATACGGTATATATAAAATTGCGTCAACCGGCGAGAACCATGTGAATCAAGTAGTGTAGTGATTCACGCGGTTCTCGCAAAGACCAAGCGGATTGGGCGAAAATTCAAATTCATATTTTGTTTTTACTTTATTTAAAATTTAAGAAAATAAAAATACTTTTATTTTTTCTTTAAAAAAACTATCTATAAAAATAATTAGATAGAATACCTTCAACCTTGTCAACTGATAGTGAAAGAACAAAATCGGGATACATACCAATACCTATTACAGGTAGAAAAATGGAGATGGAAACAAATAACTCGCGCGGTCCAGAATCAAAAACATAAGAGTTTGGAGTATTAAATAACTTGTATCCATAGAACATCTGGCGTGACATAGATAATAAATAAATAGGAGTTAATATCATTCCAATTGCCATTACAAAAGTGATGGCAATTTTGGGCATTAAAAGATATTTTTGGCTAGTAATTATTCCTAAAAGACTATAACTTCTGCAACAAAACCACTCATACCCGGTAATGCAAGGGAAGCCATGGAAAAGCTACTGAACATCGTAAATATTTTTGGCATGGGGATAGCTACTCCGCCCATTTCATCGAGATAAACAAGACGTATTCTATCATAACTCGTTCCTGCCAAGAAAAAAAGTGCAGCACCAATAAATCCATGAGAGATTATTTGTAAAATAGCTCCATTGAGTCCCGTATCGGTTATAGAAGCAATTCCTATAAGTATAAAACCCATATGAGATACCGAGGAATAGGCTATTCTTTTTTTTAAATTACGTTGGGCCGGGAGATGTTGAAGCTGCATAGATTATTTGTATTGTACCTACTATCATCAACCAAGGAGAAAATATAGAATGAGCGTGTGGTAATAATTCCATATTAATCCGAATCAATCCATACGCTCCCATTTTTAATAAAATTCCGGCTAGAAGCATACAAGTACTGTAATGTGCCTCTCCGTGGGTATCTGGTAACCATGTATGTAGGGGTAGAATCGGTAATTTGACAGCAAAAGCGATAAAAAATCCAATATAGAATATTATTTCCAAAGCCACAGGATACGACTGATTAACTGATGTTTCAAAATTTAATGTTGGTTCATTAGAACCATATAAACCGATACCCAGAACTCCCATTAAGAGAAAAATGGAACCCCCCGCCGTGTACAAAATAAATTTTGTGGCTGAATAGAGACGTTTCTTTCCTCCCCACATGGATAGAAGTAGATAAACCGGAATTAATTCTAATTCCCACATGATAAAAAAAAGTAAAAGGTCCCGAGAAGAAAATGATCCTATTTGACCGCTGTACATTGCTAACATCAAGAAATGGAATAATCGAGAATCCCGAGTAACAGGCCAGGCCGCTAAGGTAGCTAAAGTAGTGATAAATCCTGTTAATAAAACGGGTCCTATAGACAGTCCATCTATTCCTAATTTCCAACGGAAATCAAAAAAATTGATCCATTTATAGTCGTCTACTAGTTGGATTAAATGGATCGTCCAATTGGAAATGATAACAGAATACATAGGTTGTTAGAAGAAGTTCTAACATGCATATACATATAGTATACCACCTAATTACCCTATTTCCTTTATGGGGAAGAAAGAAAATTAAGGAACCCGCAAATATTGGTAAAACTACAATTATTGTTAACCAAGGAAATTTGTTCGTGGTAAAGACAAGATACGCTTGGACCAGAAAAACATGTGCCCAAAAATATCTTATTTTTGGGCACATGTTTTGGCGGTAAAAAAAAATGGACTCAAGGAGAGGTTTCTGTAACGTATTAATAAGCTATACCCATACTGCGGGTTGTTTCATGCCATAAATAAACCCGAACACTCAAGAAATCCGTTGGGCAGGCGGATTCGCATCTCTTACAGCCGACACAATCCTCTGTTCTTGGAGCGGAAGCTATTTGTTTGGCTTTACATCCGTCCCAAGGTATCATTTCTAATACATCCGTAGGACAGGCTCGGACACATTGAGTACACCCAATACATGTATCATAAATCTTTACTGAATGCGACATTGGATCGATATTTTTGAACGTGATAAAGTTTCAAATCTAGTAAATTGATAAATGAATTATATATTTAAATACTAATACTAGATGAATCGATGAGTTACCCGGTTTTTTCTGGATTGACAGTGCCAAACTACTTTGATTTCTTATCTTTGTGATAACATGATCATACCTTACGTGGCACACATGCTAATTTTAATTGATTTATGAAAATTCTAATTTTATTTTAATAGGATAATATTACTTATTCAACAAATTAGATTGATTTATACGAGTTGATTTTCTGTTACGATAAATTGATGAAACAATGGCGAGTCCAATAGCGGCTTCAGCAGCTGCAATAGCTATAACAAAAATAGAAAAAATTGCTCCTTTTAATTGACGACTATCAAAAAAATCAGAAAATGTTACAAAATTGAGATTAACCGCATTTAATATAAGTTCAAGACACATAAGAGCCCTAACCATATTTCTACTTGTAATCAATCCATATAGACCGACAGAAAATAAATAGGCACTCAAAACAAGTACATGTTCGAGCATCATTAACCAACTCCTCATCAATCTCGATTCATTTCAATATGAACAACAATTTAACCAATTGGATTGACTAGAATAATGAAATAAAGGAATATATTGGGGAATAGATCAAACTAATAAAGACTTTCTCTTTTATATCCAAAGTCAAATAGAAAAAGGAAATGCATCTGATAGCTCATAACAAGGGTTTTCCCGGTTCTAAAGAGTTATTATTGACGAGCTACAGCAATTGCGCCGATTAACGCAACTAAAAGAATTAGTGAAATAAATTCAAACGGAATAAAAAAATCTGTTGATAAATGAATCCCAATTTGTTGACTATTACTTATCAGATCTTGCTCTATAATCTGGCTTGCTTTTGTAGTCCAAATAATCCCCGTACCATGACGTATCTGGAATAGTAGTAATTAGTGAAAAAAAAATACTTGTGCAGACCACGGAAGTTACTCCATCTCCCACGGTCCAAAGGCGGAAATCTTTGGAATATTCTGAACCATTTATGAACATCACAGCAAAAATGATTAAAACATTTATGGCTCCTACGTAAATAAGGAGCTGCGCGGCAGCTACAAAATGCGAGTTTGATAGAATATAGAATAAAGATATACAAACAAAAACAAATCCCAATGAAAAGGCAGAATAAATGGGATTGGGAAGTAATACTACTCCCAGACCCCCTAATATAAGACCCAATCCCAGAAAGACTAAAAGAAAATCATGTATTAGTCCAGGTAAATCCATTATATATAAAATAAGAGATAAATAAATCAAAATCTTTCATAACTTTATTGACACCCGGTCAGGAAAAAAGAGGGAAATCTACTTTTTTATAATAGTTCTTAATTATTATTAAATTAAAAATTCCATTTTCATGGATATGGATTGATGTAGATATAGTTATTGGCCTAATCTCTCGAAAGAGTAATTTAAATCTATATATTTGCAAATCCTCAATATAGTCATAGAAATTTAATATAAATTAAAACATGATTCTCGTCTCCTAATCAATATAATCAATATAATTATGAATATATTAATAAAATTCTAGTTATTCACCAAATAAAAAGCCTCATTCTTTTAGATCAAAATGAGTTATTAAGTTTTTATTTCAGGCAAATTTAAAATTGTTCGAATTGTGTAATCGTCAATTACTGACATTGGTAACCGACCCAAAGCAATTTGATTATAATTCAATTCGTGACGATCATAAGTAGAAAGTTCATATTCTTCAGTCATTGATAAACAATTTGTTGGACAATACTCAACGCAATTACCACAAAATATACATACTCCAAAATCAATACTGTAATTAAGCAATCGTTTCTTTCTAATATCAGTTTCCAATTTCCAATCAACAACGGGCAGATCTATAGGACATACGCGAACACATACTTCACAAGCAATGCATTTATCAAATTCAAAGTGGATTCGGCCGCGGAAACGCTCGGATGTAATCAATTTTTCATAGGGGTATTGAATAGTTACAGGTAAACGATTCGCGTGTGATAAGGTAATCATAAAACCTTGACCAATATACCTTGCGGCTCGTACTGTTTGTTGGCCATAATTCATGAACTCAGTTACCATAGGGAACATATCGTGAATATCTATAAAAAATAGGATACTTGTTTCTTTCTCTTGTTTGGGACAAGTCATGAATATAGAAGTATTTTTACAGTGAAAGAAGTTGGGAAGAAGTTGTTAATAATAGATTACCTAGAGAAATAGGTAAAAGAAATTTCCATCCAAGATTTAATAATTGGTCCATTCTCAGCCTCGGTAAAGTCCATCTTGTTGCGATAGGAATGAACAAGAACAAATAAGTTTTAGCTAATGTAATAAAGATACCAATTATTGTTCCAAAGACTCTACCCCTTTTAGTAATTTCAAAAAGCTCGGGAACAAATATGTATGGAATAGAAAGATTCCAACCCCCCAAGTAAAGAACTGTTACGAATAATGAAGAAACTAGTAGATTTAAATATGAAGCAACGTAAAATAAACCAAATTTGATACCGGAATATTCGGTTTGATAACCTGCTACTAATTCTTCTTCTGCTTCTGGTAAATCAAAAGGTAATCGTTCACACTCTGCTAGGGAAGAAATTAGAAAAACTAGAAATCCTATAGGTTGACGCCACAAATTCCATCCCCAAAAACCATATTTTGACTGCGCTTCCACTATATCAACGGTACTTGAACTGTTAGATAATCATAGTGGATGATAACATCACTGTTCCCACCCCTATTGCAGAACCGTACATGAGATTTTCACCTCATACGGCTCCTCAAAGGTCACAAATAAATCTAAGGACCCGTCCTTATTTATTTTTCTTGATATGTTTGTAGGATAAATAGAGATAAAATGAAATCTATTGTAAGGGTCCCCATTAGACACTGGAATTCTGTCTGCTATATTTATTTATACTATAATAAAATAAATTTATACTATAATAAAATAAAGTGCTTCTGAATTCATCTTCTCTTTTAATAATTTAATCTTTGTTGAGTAATAACTTAATCCTTGAATAAAATCTTTCTTGTAACAATATCTATAGATATTTCAACCTAACGTTTTTCAATTACGAAATCCAATTAGACCTTGCATTAGTTCATGAATCATGACAAGAATTCTATCTCTATATAGAGAAAGAAAAAAAGATATTTTTTTTTTTTAGCGCATTCAGTCTTTCGATTTTTTTCGTTCCTATTCTCCTTTCTCAAAAAAAGGGGACCTTAAACAAAGTTAAAGGATTACTTCGTTCTTGATAGTTATTTACTTAATCGGTGAATAGAAGTATACTCTGGATCGGAATCGTGGGAAGTACTCCTTGATCATTTCTACCAATTTAAAGCCCCAATTATAATTCTTTTTATACACAGAATACACTTACATAATCTCTATTACGAATCCTTTGTGTACCTTAGTGTTTCCTAGCTATCCACTTATTTTTATCAATCCACTTTTGGGTAATACATATGCTAATAGATAGTAAAAACCTCATAAAGTAGATCTTTTGAACCCGCTTCAAGTCATCATGATTAATCAATCAATCTTGGGGGTAAACAGTCTCTAATACTTAATGTTTACTTTTATTAACTCTTGTACATAGGAAATGAGATTCAATCTTTTACTGCAAATTTATAAGCCGTTTCTTTCACTCACATATAACTATCTGGTTTCCTTCATCAACCCCCGAATAATGAATAAAAAACGAAAATATATATTCAACTCATGACATTTCCTTCCTAGAAAGAAAAAGTAGGGTCAAATTTATGTCTTAACGAATCACACGTAGAGATATTGATAACACACATAGAGTTAATGGTATTTCATAACTAATTGATTGAGCAGCAGCTCGTAGACCACCTAAAAAAGAATATTTATTATTGGAGCCATATCCTGACATAAGAAGGCCGACAGGAGCTATACTTGAAAATAGCAATCCATAAAAAAACACCGATACTGAGATCGGCTAAAACAAGATGATCCCCAAAAGGAATTACTAAATAACTTAATAAAACGGATATTACTGCTATAGACGGTCCAATACTGAATAAACGAGTATCTCCTCTAGATGGAAGAAGATTCTCTTTGAAAAGTAATTTGGTACCATCTGCTAGAGCTTGAAGAATTCCCAAAGGTCCTGCGTATTCAGGACCCAATACGTTGTTGTATACCTGCAGATATTTCTCTTTCTAACCAAACAATTACTAGTACACCTATTGTGATTCCTAATACAGGAGTAAAAATAGGGATAAGCATCCATATGATCCCATAGACCTCTTTTAAGGATTCCAATCTAGAAAAAGAATTGATAGCTTGTACTTCTGTTGTATCCATTATCATTTTAACGATCAACTTCTCCCATAATGATATCTATACTACCTAGTATCGTCATAATATCAGCCAATTTCATCCTTTTAACTAACTGAGGAAGAATTTGCAAATTAATAAATCCTGGCGGTCTAATTTTATATCGCCAAGGAAAAACACCCTTATCTCCTATCAGAAAAATTCCCAATTCTCCCTTTGGTGCTTCAACTCTCACATAAAGTTCTTGCTTCGACAATTCAAAAGTCGGAGAAGGTTTTTTACTAATGAATCGATAATCAAAGTCATTCCATACAGTATCTTTTGCTCTATCAAAACGGCGTATTTCTAAATTTTCATAGGGCCCTCCCGGAATTCCTTCTAGCGCCTGTTGAATAATTTTTATGGATTCCGTCATTTCACTGATTCGTACTAAATAACGAGCTAATGAATCCCCCTCTTTTTGCCATTGGACTTCCCAATCAAATTCGTCGTAACACTCATAATGATCAACTTTACGAAGATCCCATTGTATTCCGGAAGCTCGTAGCATAGGTCCCGACAAACCCCAATTTATTGCTTCCTCTCCACCAATAATGCCTACTCCTTCAACTCGTTCTAAAAAAATGGGATTCCGTGTAATAAGCTTTTGATATTCGGCAATTCCTGTTAAAAAGTAATCGCAAAAATCCAAACATTTATCTATCCAGCCATGAGGTAAATCAGCAGCGACTCCTCCAATACGAAAAAAAATTGTGCATCATTCGCATACCGGTGGCAGCTTCGAATAGGTCATATATCAATTCTCTTTCTCGAAAAATATAGAAGAAAGGAGTCTGTGCCCCAATATCTGCCATAAAAGGGCCAAGCCATAACAAATGTGAAGCTATACGACTTAACTCCAACATAATGACTCTGATATAACTGGCCCTTTTAGGGACTTGAATATTCCCTAATTGCTCTGGTGCATTTACAGTTATTGCTTCTGTGAACATAGTAGCTAAATAATCCCAACGTGTTACATAAGGCAAATATTGTATAATTGTTCGATTTTCCGCAATTTTTTCCATACCTCTGTGTAAATAACCCAATATTGGTTCACAGTCAATAACATCTTCACCATCTAGAGTAACAATGAGTCGAAGAACACCATGCATTGATGGGTGGTGAGGTCCCATATTGACTATCATGAGGTCTTTTCTTGTAGCTGGTACAGTCATAGGTTTTTCCTGATTCATTCTTCCATGAATTGCTGAAAGCGAAAAGAAGTTCATCAAACTTTAAGCGAATAATTCAAACTAACTCTTCAAATTAACGAGTTTTTCTCTCTCGAATATCCAACTGTCCTATTAATTCTTTATAACGTGCTCTGTTTTTTTTTGACAAATAAGCCAGCAGCCGTTGACGTTTTCCCAGAATTTTCCGCAGACCTCTCTGAGATAAATAGTCTTTTTTGTGTAATTCCAAATGTGAGGTAAGTCTCCGTATCTTGTTGGTGAAACTTACTACTTGAAATTCAACGGATCCGCTATTTTCTTTGTTTTCTTCTTGTTCTTGCAAAATAATTGAAATAAATGAATTTTTTACCATAAAAGAATTTCACACTCCCCTTTTTACAGATAGTTATTTTATTGGATCAGTAATAATAGTAATAATAATGTAAGAAATTTTAATGTAGTATACACAATAATCAAAAATTTTTTATAGATTCCTGTTTTTTTCAATGAACATTAATGAATCCTTTTTTGGAGTTCATTTGTATAGTCATACAAAAAGAGGATACCAAATCGTTTAGTACGAAGATTCTGTTGATTAATTTATAGCTTTAATTTTTACGCCATTTACTTATCCTAGAGGGGGATGTAAGACAGCGCATATGAGCATCGGGTTGTTTGCATATAACATGGATATTTACAGATCACGGACAGAAAAACAAAAATGAAAAATCTGATTGATAGAACAACATAATATATAGAAAACTCAAAAATTTAAATCAGGGGTACATATATATCCTTAACATACTCAAGCGGCTCCCATTATTGGTATCAAACCAATAGCGATTCATACAAGCTAAATCTTCTAATCGATAATTAGGCCAAAAAAATAACTTGAATTTAATTAATTCATTTTTTTTTCGGTCGAAATTTTTACTTTCATCCAAAAATTGACTCCAATTTTTTATCTTGTTCTCCTTGGAAAATGTTTTATTTCTATGCGCACCATTCTGATTCTTTAAATTCAAATTGAAAGAAATTAGAATTCGCAATTCTCTACGACGTCTAGATGATAAAATTTTTTCAGGAACAAGCAAATCATAATTATTTTTGTCTTTATTTAGAGTTTTCCTTTTATGTCTTGGAATGGATTCATCAAAATTATTCTTAGCAACATTTTTGGGGTTTCGGTATCTTTGATTACTTTGGTGCTTACTTTTATGAACCAATGAAAATACCTATGATTTGATACATAAAAAACTGTCCGTCATTTTTTACAGATAGACGGGTAGGTTCCATAATTAATATTCCCTTTTTCGTTAATTGTGTAAGATTTAAACGCCTTCTCATTATATCCAGATTCATTTCTTTCCTTTGAATATAGGATATAGTAATTTTTCTTACATTTATGAGGCTAAGCAGGAGACCATTATATCTGGATATTATTCATCATTTTTTGATTCAATTGATTCAAACGTCCAGTCCATCTTAATTGAAAAGGAAAATCTCCTTTAAGCAATACTTTTAGTTTTTTCGATCGATTCTAAAAAATATTCTTCAATATTGTTTTGATTCTTTAATTCAAAATATTGTTTTGAATTTGATGGTCTAAAATTTAAAAAATATTCATTCGCCTCTTGTTTTCCTTTGATATTTGGATTTTCACTAAAATTTGGATTGATATTCAAATTAAAAAGAAGTAAGTTGCTTGGGATAAACCAAGGTTTCTCTTTATATTTATGATAAAGTATTAAAAACTCTGGAAATAAAAAAACTTTCGGATTCGATATGAGGTGATTTAAGATTAAGAATTTTTCATTCATTCCCATCCAATCAAAAGACACCCCCATCCAATCAAAAAAGACCTTTTTATAATTGATTTCGGAATTTGATTTAATTGGAAGATAAAAAAGACCATTATTATGAGAATTCTCCGTTATTTGGTCCTTATTAGGTTCAACCTGAATATTTGTATTAAATTTCCAACCCAAATATTTTCTATCTGTATTTTTTTTCCATATATATAATATCACTTTTTTCTAGATAATTCTTGATAGGAATATTATTGAGTATGTTAAAAAAAGTTTCTTTATTTTTGGTGGAATTTTCTTGCTTCTTTATTGTTTCTAATGATGATCTATAAATATCAGACTTATTCTTAGTTTCAGAATTCATATATTTATATGAGAAAAGATCATATCTATAGTTTTTTTGAAAATTCTCCTCTTTATTTGGTAATAAATATACTTTCCAATTTTGTTTTTTTTTGTAATCCAATAATGGGTCTTTTTCATAGGAATACCTTTTCTTTAAATCATCATTTTGAGACATTTGAGACATATGCATTGATTTATTTGATTTCGCCATTTTTGTGGGACTAATGTAGACCATGTAATCTGAGATAAATCATATTTGATAATGACTTCTTAACCAGTTTTTCCATGGATTCTTTTCATAATTTGAAAGTTTGTTATGTCTTACTTTGGAATCAAATATTCCTTGTGTTCCAAAAAAAATCCTTTATTTCATTCTTAAGAAAAAAAGATGGTCCATTATATTGAAGAATAGATCTTAACTTATTGAAGTTAATAACTTGGTTTGTGATAATTTAAAAAATACATATTTTTTGTGACAAGTAAGATAAATCAAAAAAAATATGTGGCTTCTGCTTACTATTTCTAAGATTATCAAAAGCCTTTTTTATAGTCATAGGCGAAATGAAGTCAATTTTATTTTGTTTTTTTTTATTAATTCTTTCTTTATCTTTATTTATTTCATTATTGTCAATGTATTTTTCAAGAATTTTTTTTGTTGATTCCATAAAAAGTTGTAGAGAAAATTCTGCGCATATTAATTATACATAAAAAGATATCTACGTATATTTTTTCAATGCAAAATTGAAATATTAATTCAATATTTTTTCTTTTTAATATTTTCCAAATTTTTGGGGGTGATTCTCGATTAGTCTTTTTATTTTTTTTCATTATTTCTATTTGATTTCTGATTGTGTTTCTTCTATCAATTCTATGTTTAATCTCTTCTTTTGCCTGTGAATAATCTCTAGATTTATTTTGACTAAATGATTCATGAATTATCTGAGTGCTGATTATCGAATCCTTTTCTGTTTGAGTTTCACTTGATTCATATATTTCTCTCGGTATAAATAATGGAATTTTCTTTCCTTTTAAAAGTATTTGTTTTAAAAAGAAAAATGCTTTTTCTTGTTGCTTTGTTATTTTTTTTAAAACTCTTTGAACTCTAAAATTAAAATTTCTTATTTCGACTTTGTAGTCTATATCTTTAAAAACGGGTTCAAAAAAGGAAGGTGTTTTTCGAGGAGGACCAAAAGGATATTCTGTTTCCATTCCCAAAACTGTTAAAAAACAAGAATCAAAATCATCTTGTTGCTTTCGATCTCTATCAGAGAGTCGTAGCTTAGATCCGTGCCACGGTTTCAAATGAAAAGGATATAAGATTTTGATCTGAAAACCTTCTATTAACCAATTTTTAGGAAATTCTGTTTTGGAGAATTGAAGACCATTATAGCTGCACTTTAAATAAATTTCTCTATTCCAATCTTGGAAATCCTCATACCATTCCGGAGATTGCCGTAATAAAATACGGCCAATATTCTTAGCTATTATCAATAAGGGTAATTTAATATACCTTCTAAAAATTGATTGTGCTAGTAACAGAATACTTCTTGTTTTTTGTGCATATGGAATGTTTTCCCAGAATTCCATTGCGTCTTCCTGGTTGTTTTTTTTTTATTTGGAATTGTTGATCTAAAATTTCAAATTCTGACTTTTTACCCAACCAATCTCTAATATTAAAAAAAAGCTTCATTAGGTCGGATATAGGAAAAGGAAAATCTTCCATTTTTTCCAAAAAAAGAGGGGAATGGGGATTTCCTTGAGACGGTCCCCAAATAACCATTTTACGCCTTTGAATGCGCATAGATCCTTTGATTACGGCTCGACGAAAATCTGGTTCTTCCAAATAACTTATAAAACCCGAATCTCTATTAAATTTTGTATAAAGATTATAAGTCTTG
>JARVZY010006612.1:0-25871 GCA_030686995.1 Artemisia argyi
TCTTTCGTTTATTCTCTATAACTTCTTCTTTTTCTTCTTTCTTCTTCTTCTTTCCTCATTCTTTCTTCTTTCGTCTCTCCTTTTCTTTCTTCTTCTTTCTTTCTTTTCTCCTTCTTTCTTCTTTCTCTCTTTTCTTTCTTCTTCTTTTCTTTCTTTCTTCTTCTTCTTTCTTCTTCTTCTTTCTTCTTTCTTTCTTCTCTTTCTTCTCTTTCTAAAACTCTTCACACTTCTTTATCGTCAAACTCCTTAAATCCTTGCCGCGTGTTCTCGCCAACTTCTCGAGATCTTCATCACGAACAACTAGACAACGGATATAAAGTTCTTTCAAGCACCTAAACTCAAGAGCTAGTTGTTGGATCCATGGGGTGATTCAGATATAAAACTTGGATTTTGGGCTTGAATAGTAACGGGTTAAGTTCTAGTTGAGGCCCATTGGTAAAATAAGGGTGCGTTTGGCAGATTTGGACCAATATCATTAGGGTGTAATTTGTTTAATTTCCGTAATATCGAAATATTAAATAAATGCGTTTAATAAATTTACATTACCTAAACTTATAAATGTTAAAAGTTTGAGTTATTCACGATATTAGACTATAATGGTACATGTGTGAGCATTGTTCCAAGGTATCGTGAATCACAAACAATGTTGTGATTGTTGAGTAGCATAGCATGATTAATTAAAAAAAAATTGTTATCAGTAAAAACGGTTATTAAATAACATAATGACATATTATTCATTGATTATCATTTACAATTCATTGAGAAAATTACGGGAGTTCACAACTAGAAATAGGATACGATGTTAATTAAGGTAGATAGATTGTTCAATCAACTTATCTAACAACCAAATTAAAACAAGTATTATTTTACCTATCAAACAAGTAGGGTTGGATCAGTTGAAAAACCTCTTGCCTCTTAACCTAGAGATCAAGGGTTCGATCCTCACTCCCTACAAAAGGCCGGAGGTCCTTTTCTACTTTAAGTAGAACCGGAAGCAACCTCTCTACCTTAGGTAGGGGTATTGTTCTCTACATCTCAACCTCCCCCATAACCCGTGGAAGGCGGTATTGGGAGTTACTTTACTTAACTTTACTTTATTATTTTACCCATCAAGCAGGGGCGGAGGGAGGGGTGGCTACCGGGTGCTAGCCCCCTCCAATAAGCCCAATGATTGTATTAACATACCATTATTTAGCCCATAATTTAACGTTTAATATACCACGAGCATCTCCCAACTAGCAACTTTTCTATCATGAAAGAAAAAGAAAACAACCGACATGAAATATCTCCTATCTAAGTAGCCACTGAAGCGAAAATATGAAATGAGATATTTTTGGCAATATTTTTTTGTTGTTAATTTAAAAAATTTAGGAACTAGTTATATCACAAATTTGAATATTCGAAATTTGCAATGATGGTTTTATGTTAGACATTATATTTCATCTATGTGTTTTTGTAATTTGGATATCCGAAATTTCATATTACAGATTTATATATCTGAATATACAGACATCTATAATTTTTGAAAAACTTTTATAAGACTTTCAAAACTGTCCTTTCATAAAACCCAACTTTTTAGTAAATTATGATCAAATTTTTAGATATCTGAATACGTATATTTTTTGAACACACAAAACCTAAATTGAGAAATCTTAGAAATTTTTGGCTTTGTTGATCTCCCCTAGTTATATATTCAGAAACATCAAAATAGATTAAAAAAAATGACCTTATTTTCAGTTTACTATACTTTTTATCCACTAAATATGTTAGAAAAAATTAGGTTTAGTAATGCATTCGTAAGTTTTTGTGATGATTTATTTGTATAAATAAAGTTGAAAACAATTTTTAAACTTTTATTTTTTCGGGTTATATAATGAACTTCGGCCCCCCTTAATTACAAATCCTGGCTCCGCCCTTGCCATCTCTTTTTTAAATCTATACGTTTATTTCACTTAATCATATGTATTAATAGATATGGAAGCACATGCGTTACAAATTCTAGAGATTAAATGTATTCCTCTTTTACACTCTTTGATACTTATAAGTAATAACTAGTCTATAGTAATGTACTTTAATGTCTAAAACATTAACTGATACCACTTCATCATACTATTTTTACAGTTATTCAATTATACAAAACAGTTTAATTATATGGTATCTCAGTCATATTCCATTTGTACTTATATTTTTCGGTTTTAATATTATTCACGGGGTAACCCTTTACCCAAAACAAAACAGTTTAATTAGTAGAAAAAAAAAAAAAATACATCATGTATTAAAAATAACAGAATACATATAGTTGCAAGATACATGCAACTAATTTGAATGCATATGCTTTGAAAGAAAACAAGTATATAAATTGAAAGCAATAACGTTATATTAATTAGTTGCATGATCTTGCAAGTCGTATTAAAAATTCTGCAAAGAAAAACACATCAAAACTCGCATTTGTTTTCTAATTAATATGTACTCGCGCACCTTATGATCGTATAACTCATGTTTTTTTTTTTTCTTTTTCGCAAAAGGTGAGCATATATTATTAATAACAAAGACTTATACAATCAAATGAAAGAGCTATAGACATGTCACTAAAACATGACATACGTCAGTACTCACTAATCTATAATACAGCCCAGCCACACAAATCAGATACACACAACTTGCTACATTCAGACTTTTTAATTCCACACAGCTTGCAGGCAACTATCAACAGTTTGCAGTATAACTCATGTCTTGTAGTTATCCTAATGTGGCATAACTGTTTAACACTTTAAAGATAATTTATATTTGATATATTGCATTTGTTTCAATATTAAAAGGGGTCCAGTTCAAGAATACGGCAAACAAATGGAACGTCGTTTCTAAAAATGCATGTGTTTGCTCCTTCACGCTGTTTACTCAAGTGTGTCTTTAGCATGTATGGATAAGTATAAGCTCTTTTATCTATCAAAGACAATGAACGATTCTATCAAAACATAAAAAAGATACAAACGAATGAATTGTTTCTTTATGATAAAGTCCTAGAGCTCTAGGTTATGTTTGCTCGGCGCCATTCTACATGGCATGACGACATAGTGTTGCTACCATAATGAGACCCATGAGCACCAAAGCCAACGACAATTTTTTGTTTTGAGTCAAAGTGTAACACTCTAGGCAAATTTCACATCAGCTGTTGCATGGAGAGATATTGGATTCATACAGATAACATCTTTTTCCTAATAAAACAAAACCCGTATTGGGAATTTTTTATTTCAAAAAAATCAATTCACACCTTATTATGAAATAATTGAATTATTATTATATTTTTTAGAAAGATTTTAAAAGAAAAAAAGCCTATATATTACTTGATTTAGAAAGAAAAAAAACTGAATTCGTTTGTTAATATTGAGAATTTCGTTTGTTTAGTAAATTGGGTAGAAACATATATGTGTCAAGAGTATAAAAAATTAAAACTTAAAACAGACGGAGTAATTTACAAAACATTAAGGGTTAAAACTAAAAATTTCCAAGAACAACACCATCAAACAATCTAACTATCGACCCTCACATTCCACACAAATTTTCTTTCAACCCAATTTGCCGATCAAACAGTAGATCAATTTTCATAACAAAAACTCCTTCAGTGATTTAGGGCTTTTAGTTTCTAAATTCTTTTTACGATTTTGGGGAAAAAACTAGGGTTTGATTGAAGCTCTTATTTGTTTAATGAAGATCAGATAGCATAAGAGGATTGATGACTCTGAATTGATTATTTAATTTTTACAGAGATATACATATTTGGTTTGCCTTTGATTTTATGATTATATTTAGAGGTTTAATTGGTGATTTAATTATTTTTTTAATCCCTCATGGCTCTAATTGTTGATTTTTGTACCTGTGTTTTGGTTTTCGGGAGCGGGTGTTTTGATCATAAATTCATTCTATTTATGATGAAACCGTTTGTGTTATGATTGATGTTATGTTACTTATCAACAACAGATGTGTTCTTATTTAGCTGATACACTCATTAAAAGCATAGAATTATATTACTGTAGTTAAAAACGATAGTGACCAACTGTTAGAATGATATGGATATATCTATGAACAGCTAAGCATAGAATTATATTTCCTCTATAATGTTTTGCAGATATGTGTAAGAGCCGAGCAAACACAACTTACAAGATCTCTTGAGAAGGACAAACAAAAAACAACAGAAAACGGACAAGAGTATCTTAAGCTAAAAAAAGAGGTAGATAAGGGAACTCAAGAGATAACACACACGACACCCACATATAAAAAGCCCTTGACAGAGAAGTCGAGTATATGTTTACACTTCTATTTTACTAGCCTTACTGTTGTTATTTAGTCATCTTGTAGTGTATTTTGCATACTGTTTTTTCTTTCTTTTCATCATGTTGTATGGGCCAAAGCTGTGATAGTTGAGTTATACTATATTACTATGGTCATTGTCAAAACTAATGTATGATATTTTCGTACATGTGCAGATTTTCAATGTTAAGAGAACTCATCCCTCATGGTGATTAAAAGAGAGATAAGGCATCATTTTTACTAGAGGTATATCACGAGGGACATGTTTATTCTGTTCTGTTGTTCACCCAAAACTTACATATAGCTAAGCATAAAGTTTTCGTTTTTCAGATTATTGAATACATTCAGTTTCTACAAAAAAGAAGGTACACAACCCTTTAGCACATGATACTAGAAACTCTTTAGTGAGATAATCGGTCCAAAATGCAAATCCAAACAACCCTTTAGCACATGATACTACAAACTCTTTCGAACAAGAAATTCAAATAATGACGGATAAAAACTACGCAAATAGAAAAAATCATAGTTATTATCATTATATTAAAATTAAGATGCATGTTTTTTAATTGTTAACTTTAAAACAAATGTAGTTTTGTTCTATAAGGCTTATGAACTTAACACTATTTGTTCTCGAATGAAATTGTTACAATCCTAGGTTTCACATGCATAGCTTAGCTCAATGCATATCCTTTTCATACCAAGGCAAGAACAAAATTTGCTGCAGTAACGTAAGCTTACAGATTTTTTGTTATCCTACTTAATATTCTGTTAACAAATTTCATATATAATTGTGTCTTGATTTTCTGTTCCTAATTACCATCCCCATTCTTATAATAAAAGGCAATATTAGATGCACATAAGTTGTCAATTCCTATTAGCTATAAGGCTATAAGCAAATGTAAGAACTAATATGTTGTTTCCTAGCCATGATTAAGCAAGAGAAAAGGATTGTAATGCCAGAAATAGTGCCTTAGCTTTAGTCATGTTATGATTTATGAATGGGTTTCATACTTTATTAATACATTGGAATAGACCACTATGAAAAATTGCGATATGTTTTAGCCGATATTGTCATAAAGTTAACATTATGAATTTATGATTAGTATATATCATGTAATGACATGTGGATTCTACAGGTATATCGAATACATAAATTAAACAAACCTTATAAGCCAAAAGCTAATTTGAATGTTATATATTAGCATCGTCATTGATGGGACTAACTTTGGTCATACTACTGTTGATACAAGAAGTCATTATCAATATGCTCCACTAATTAATTAGTATTGCATGGTTTTCTTTAATATTAATCTTTTAACAACTTCTAAATATGGTTTTATTTGAATATTATCATTTAATATCTATAATATAGTAGCGCCACAACCAGGGACGGAGTCAGAAAGAAATATGACCGGGTGTATAATTTTTTTTTAACCGTAATATAATAGAGTTAAAAAGTGGATCAAAACGAAAATTTCATTAAAACAATAAATAAATGAACATATTACCTTCTAATTAGTGATTCTACGATCTCCCATAAAAAAAAAAAAAAAAAAAAAAAAAAAAAAAAAAAAAAAAACCTTACGTGCACCCTCATTTTTAATATTAATAAGTTCTTCTTTCTCTATAGCACAAGTTAAAGCGCCGTTAAAATAATCATCACTCATCCGATTACGCAAATCAGTTTTAATGAGCATCATTTTAGAAAAACATCTTTCAACCGTAGCGGTAGCAACAGGCAAGACTAAAACCAACTTCATTTGAGCACTACTTTTTATATATATTGTAAATCTGACAACAATAAAAATACCCCATGACAACACAATTGGGGTACTATTCATATTCTAATATATTGTTGACTATCACTTAAACTTGTTATCCGTATTCGGCTTAACAGAAATTGCATAGTTATTCACTTATTTTTATTGCCCTAAGCCCTTATTGATGATGATAGACTATACAGAACCAACAAATTAGTCAAGATTTCATAAAACCAATCAAAACATGAAAACTTTAAAAGACATAATAAACTAATGAAAGATATATGTTACGACTTACGAACATGTTTCATCTTTGTGGTGTTGGTTCAATTTTGAATTTTGTAAATTGTTACGATGATGAATAAACTTGTTCCATTAAAAAACCTATTTCATGGGCTTTTGCGCTTTAATTTATCAAACTTGTTTCATCTTTGGGCTTTTACAAAATTTTATATTTATTTTTTATTTGTAAGTATACGAACTAAATAATACTAGAGACACATTTTAATGCACCGGGTGCATTTAAGATACATTTAGGAAAAATCGACAATTTTTTCAAAAATTAACACTATATCGAAAAAATCCATGGGGTGCACGTGCACTCGCGGGCACCCCCTTGGCTCCGTCCCTGGCCACAACAACCTAAGTGAGTTTCTTCACAATATTTACATAAGCCAAGTGTTGATTGCAACCAAGCAAAAATTTTCACTTGGTCACAATGGAGCGGTGATCTATCCCCCATATTCAGTTAAAATAATCTATAAGTTGTGCAAAGATGATGTTGAAAAGCAGCAGCCACAAGTCTTGCGTTTTTAATATTCTCAAAATGTTTATTTTTTATATATTTTTAATAGCTATAACGGTGATAAGTATCGTATCTATCCATGCTTCAAGCCACATGTCTAACTATTTATATCAGTATTTTTTACAATATTTTCAAGGTTCACTAGGAGGGAAAAAAAATCTTGAATCTAAGGTATAATATAGGCTGTTCAAAAATACACAATGAGATCCCAAAGAACATAACACATACAGAGCGAAAGATCTTGAAGGATAATTTTGGTCATGTAACGAATAGTGTTCTTTAAAAGGACATGTAGATTGGTAATGTAATTATAGCAGTTAGATATGGACCTTTAGTAAATGTGGTTAGTTGTTCATAACAGTAGTGCTTAAGACAAATGTTTATAGTTTTCTTGACTCTTTGAATATCTTTATATAGCCTTTGTTAATTACATTTCTTGAAAACTAAAGATGCTAATTAAATCACTGAGTTTTATATAGTTTCATTAGCTACAATTATTACTTTACGCATCTTAAAAAAATGGAAGGAACTAGATTGAGTAATTGATAGAGTGGTAAGCAACATGGCCATGAGCCCATGACGCATCTTGACCCAGAATAGCTAAAATGGTGTAAATATTTTTTTTGGCTATCTATGGTTATTATTTTTCTTGATCGTGGAGATGGAGAAGCTTCTTTGTGTACTAAGCTAGTGTATTTGAGGGTGATTAGTACACACCAAACCCCATTAGTTAGGTGAAAAAGCAAGATGAAGCAGTGGATGATCAACATGTGTCCTCCTTCAACAGTAGAATCAATAATTATACTTAATTTGTTTATTTGTTTATTATGTATAGGTTTTAGTCACCGTACATGTACGCTAATACGCACGTTAACACAGACCGGAGAAAGCAATTGGGCCAGAACGCGCAGGAAAGGGCCAAGAACCATGGGATCGTGGAGCCCGCGAAAAATGGCGGGAATATTGCTGATGAAACGGCGTCGTAGACGATGTGATTTAATAATAAGTATAATACGATAATTCAACTAATATAAAATACGATAATTCAACTAATATAACAAATATTAAAATGTTTCAAGCAACGTAAAATAATCAATATTTAATTGAAAATTGTTGTAATATACGATAATTCAGTTATAACATACGATAATTCAACTAATATAACAAATATTAAGCAACGTATAACATACAATAATTCAACTAATATAACAAATATTAAAATGTATCAAGCAACGTATAATTGCATCTAGTGTAACTAAAAATGAAAGAAAACTAATTTTTACTCGTATATGGTTGGGGTGTTATTGGGGCGGTCCGGTTCGGTTAGTTGTAAGATCTATAGTATCCATCTTGGGGAGGGTAATTAATTTTACTACCCGAAATCGAACAGTACTAGTCGGGTAACCGGACACGCGGGTACCCGAAATGAGCGATTACTCACTGTTCGGGTCACGGTTAACCATTTTAAATGTTTAATCGAGTTTAACTGTTTAACATATGAACAATAACATGTTCTTGAGCCTAAAATGTCCTTTTAGTAAACTAAACAACGTTGAATAAATTTAATATATTAAAGTCCTACTAAAGTTATCCGGTCACAATAATTGAATTCAGATAAGCATACATAACAAATTTTCAAAAAATGTTTGTTCAAAATTTATAAGTTACAACCACATTTTTTCACACATAGATGTTTAGCAAATGTTTACATTAGTAACAAAAAAGTCGTTATACTATAAAAGTAGGGCAATAAGCCAATAATACAATCAAATCTACAATTATTTGAATATTAAGCTAAAATCCTTCAAGTATATTGTACATGGTTCAATTCGGTTAAAACGGATATCTAAAAATAAAATCGAACCCGAACCGTGATAAGTGGATTTTTTCAGTTCAGTTTCTGATTGAGCGGTTCGGCTTGGGTTGTTGATTTATCGGGTTTTTTTTTGAACACCCCTAGTATGTTTATAAAGCCCAACATAATATGGATTATTGCAACTTGATCTCAGCAGTCACACCTAAACTTCAAAGTTTCAATAATAAAAGTAATTTCTATTTTGGTTATTTCATTAACTAACATGATAGATAATTTGATTTGTCAAACAGTAAAATCTTTTATATAATACAAGAATTACATCATTTCGGAGTGTTTTTGCAAAACCCTTCTCATTGAAAAAAAAAATTGGATCAATAGGAGAGCTAGATTTTGACACATAAGCAAAATCAAGCAATATGATTGGCTAATAAAAAGTCAAAATTGAATTGATTTTGGTCAAACTTTAATAAATTTGGTGGAGAATTTGATTGATAAAAAAAACACATAAAAATATAGGTGTCAAATTTATAAAAATAAAAACTTAAGAAAAGAGAAGGTAATTAATAAAACCTTAGTGGTTAAGTTTAAAATTATAAGTCTCCATGTTTTTTAATAACTTTAGATAATAAACAAATAACCCCTTACACTTCATACCCCCTATGTTAACGTTGTTTAAAATTACATGAGTAACAGTATTTTTTTTTTTTTTTACTTTCATCTATTAAAATAAATTTGGTAAATATGCGAATTAGTTTTAATATACGTTAAATATTTTTTAAACTAATGTTAGTTTTAAACTTTCATCCATTAGAATATATTTTTTAAATAAGGACTCGTGTTACTATTTAAAAATTTAATTTATGCGTACACGGGTTTGAAATACGGATAAATTATTAGTAACGGGAATATAAATATCAAATGGTAAGCATGAGTTACTGTGATATAAAATAAATATACGTGATTCTACATATAACAACGACTCATGAAATTGTTATTTAAAATTTATATATGGATATCCATAAAAATATTTTAAAAACTTTACGGAACATATTTTAACTTTATCAACGCTCATTATGTGCCACTAAACTCGCATATTTTGTACAACATGATGTCAATAGTTAAAGTTAAATAACAACATTAACCTCAAACTCAACATCTCTGTCAGTTAAAAATGTTATACAAAGCTAATTATTAAAGATAATAATAATAAAATAAAATTGGCTAGATAGTCATTCTTTAATATAGAAGGTGTTTTCCTTAAATTATAAAAAAAAATGCACGCATCACAATCCTTATTTGATAAGAATCACCTCATAAATCAAAAAAAGAAAAACTACGTAGGTGATAACCTAACTTTATTCATTGACTTGATGTTTTAAAAAAAATAATAATAATAAATAAAAAAATAAATAATAATAGTTGATTGTTGCAAAGGAATAAAAAGTATGTACATGAGAATTATTCAGCAAGAATATATATAGTTTTTAATTAGGTTATTACGTTACTATACTGCGATAATGTTATTGACTTTTTACTATACATTCGAAATTTTATATGAGAGATGCATCTGATTCGAATACCTCAAATTAATTTGTTCCATGTTACTTATTTTGAAATCATTACTTTGTGGTTCTTGGTTGGACTTTAAAAGAACTGATATTAGGACATTCATTTGTTACACCCAGTATATGAAAGTTAGTTGTTTTAACCGGATAAAAACAATTCCGGGGGTTTCATTTGCATTACATCAGGGACTAAATATGTGTGCCAAACAAGCTCTGCAACATTTGGGATACATTGTGATAACATTTATCGTAAATAAAAACAGACGAACGTAATCATAAGAGGTCTAGAGTTCAAATTCCCTAATTTTTACCTTTTTTTTCCAGGCTCGGTTCTAGAGGATTTATTTGCAGTTCAACCCAGTTGGGAAGCATACCAGGATTTTTCTCAATCGTTTGTGGTTACTTTATGTTAATTTTCTGGCATTCAGAAATGGTAATAGCTATGAATTTACTGTATGATGCACATGCTATAGAAGTATTTATATTTTTCCAATTGACTTATGAGAGTCAAATATGCAATTTATTGTACGGTTAAGATTGCACGAGATATTTTGTTAAATATTGTTACCGTTCTGCTGCCTTACATTACAATTGTAGCAAATACCCCGCAGTGAACCGCGGGCTAAAAACCTCATGTATATGATGAATGAATGGAACGATAGTTTAGCTTTCTTAAAAACAATTTACAAACTAGACCCAAAAGTATCAACAATACAATACTAAGGAGTGGGGTTATCCCCTAAGTAGAGGCTCGCGGTTGGTATCTCTGCCCGAGGATGCGACACTAACTCGAGCCAACAAGGAAGATTTAGTATCCTTGAAATACATATTTCCCGCTAAAGGTTGCGTGCTTAACCAAATTCCCACACTAAGGGTTTTACTTTATTGTATAAAAAAGAATCGCATATGGAATCTGTTGGTGAAAAAAAGATTGAGACAAATTTTTGAAAACTTTTAAATCGAATAATAACAGGCTATACAATCAGCAATTAAAAGGGGTTCAATATTATTCTCAGTGTTATGTTGATGTGGCAACACCTTTTGAAAGCTTCGATGTTACTAAACCTAGCGCTTTTAAACAACTTTGAACCTCCAGGAATCGAAATAAATAAAATAAAATAAAAACTCACCACAGCCAAAACTTATTGAAAATAAAACCCTATAAAACCACTAAATACATCATCAAAAAAGATTAAAACCCGAAATTAAAAATAAAAATTTATTTAGAAGATTAAAAAAACACGCGCGTGCGCGGGCATTATATCTAGTATCTGGTTATTATGATTTTAAACAACCAAATCAAATTCAAACACTATCTTTTAAAATAACATTATCTGAGTATTTATTTTCAAAACGCATAATCAAATTTTAATAATCACTCCCAAACACCCATATTGTCACATCACATCCACCAATATTGTTCAGACTAATAGTAAGAGCACAATGTGTGGGGCTTGTTATGCCTTGCCAGTCCACGCTGGCAAGCTATCGAACCCTCGTCATGACATCGAAGTGACTCGCCATCCCTCGCCACCAACCACCTCGTCGTCTACACGACGAGCTTATTTGCCTGACATTCTTATTGCTTATGGGAGTTTATTTATTTATTTTTCTTCTTTCAATTTATAAATTTTTTCAATTTATAAATGAGTTGTGGGTTTTGTGTGTGTGTTTTGAAGATGATCGATTTTTTTTCTTTTTCATTTATAGCAATTTAGATTTTTTTTAATGATTATTTTCTAACCTTTAAAAAAAATGTTATTTGTATTATTTGAATGAAATGAATTCAGTTTAGGGCAAATTATAAAAAATGTTATTTGTATTATCTGGGTAGCGAACAATTTTTTTTTTAATTTTGAGGGTAATTTTCTTTCAAATTCATCATCTTTAAAGTATTTTGCGAAATTTTTGGATATTTTTGCCCCTCTTAGCTAATACAATTTTTTTTCCCGAAGGGCAAAAATGTCACATATTACCCTAAAGATGATGAATTTTAAAAAAAAATTACCCTCAAAAGTAAAAAAAATTGTTCACTACCCTGAAGATGAAAGAGTGGCAAATATAATACTTTTTTTTTTATAATTTAGAAAATTGAATAAAAAATAAAGTTGTAAGTGGCGGGAACCAAATTAGTAAGTTGAAATTAGTTGTGATAAGTGGGGTTTTGTTAAAGTGATGTGCCACTCCGTGGGCCTTAAATAAGGAGTTTTGCCTCTTTACGACACCTTGTGCTCTAATGGGACCACAAAAAAGCAACCCAAACACCGCCACCAGGGACGGAACTATGTAGGGGCTGGGGAGGGTCCCTGCACCCCCTAAATTTGTGGTACATAGTGTAAATATTATAGGTTTTACGGGTAATTTAATTGAGGTTATAAACAAATCTCCGATTCGCCCCCTCGAAAATAAATTTGGCACCCCTCAAAAAAATGTTCAAGTTCCGTCTATGTACATATGTGATATCACCAGTGATATCACCTCTGATATCACTTGATATCACCTGTGATATCATAGGTGGTATCATCTGTGATATCACATGTGATATCAAAGGTTTCCCGAAAGCACCTGGGAATTAAATGAAGGTGCTGGTTGATGAACCAATATAGAGGACGGTTGTTGAAGAATAAAAGTAAATAAAACAAGTTGATGAAAACAGTTGCATTGTTATGTTTTAACAACTAGTGCTAAAATCTTTTGATTATTAATATACAATGCTAATGATAACAATTTTATGGTCTCTTTAAAAATGTGTTATTAACTGAGATACCCAACTAAGAATGTGAATTATCACAAGAGATAATCAACTTCATATAAAATGTTATGATTTTAATTTTTTTTTCTCTACATATATGTGTTATCAATTGTGATACTCAACTAAGAATGTGAAATATCACATTCTTATCACATGTGATAATGAATTTTGTATTTTACCAAGTATATATGAAAGAATAATAAACATCAATTGTCATATTTTATCGCAAAGCTGACAAACAAGCTACTAAACTATCTTGTTTGTTATGCAACACCTTCATCAAAAAAAAAAATAAAAATATATATATATATATATATATATATATATATATATATATATATATATATATATATATATATATATATGAAATAGAATATCACAAGTGATACTACATATATGATGCATAACAGATTTAAAAAAAAAAATTAATATCACAAGTGATAACACATATGATGCAGAACAGATTTAAAAAAAATATATATATATATATCACAAGTGATACTATACATATGAAACAGAATATCACAAGTGATACTACACATATGATGCATAACAGATTTAGAAAAAACTTTAATATCACAAGTGATACTATACATATGAAACAGAATATCACAAGTGATACTACACATATTGTACTAGTGTAGCCAGTTTTATTTATTTATTTTTTCAAATTGATTGCAGATCTGTTAAGTGATAAAAAAAAAAAAAAAAAGATATGGTAGATATATTGAAATGGTTAATTTAGTACAAAACGCCATCATTGATCATATCGTCAAATCTTAGCTAACACCAAGATATACATCATTTTTACAAAATAAATATTAGCATTCTCTTATCAAACATTACAAAAAAGGCTACTCGGTTGACACCTATGGAACAATAAAAGGTGCTACTCGGTTGATATCAAATCATCTAATGATCAGTCGGTATTCTTTCACGCATCCTCCGCTTTCACTTTCTCAGGAATAAAATCTGAAATTTTTTCACAAAAATTATAGCTTTAATACAAGTTCAGGGGTAAAAAAAAGTTGGGAATTCCACCTAACTCAGGTGCAATAAACTTACATGCAAAAAAGTCGAATCTCTTCCGCTTACCAACGAGGGATGCTGATTCAAGACAACAAATTAGCAGATTTCATTAGGTGCACTAAGAAACTTGAGAATAAAAGATACACTTCTAAATTAAATATGCAGAGCAGCAACCACTACTTCTACAAAAGCTTCATTTTGGACTCGCCTTAAATATGAATTATGTCTTATAAATAATAAGCAATATTACACTATAATTAATAACTTATCAGTAACTTATACTCACAGCTTATCCCCACAAACTTATATTTTCATCCTCATCAAAATGTCAAAATATTATATAAGAAAATTAAACATCTTAACATAAACAACTTATAAATAAACAGACTAACAATTATCACTGGTGATACTAAACGTATATCACTTGTGATACTAAACCAGCTTATAATCATCAACTTCAAATATCATTGGTGATACTAAACGTATGCTACAGAGCAGATTCAAAACCACAATTAGACACAAAAACAACATTCAAATGCAGTTAAAAACATAAATGCAACTAACAACTTAATTAATAAGTAAAATTACAAAAGCAGATAACAAAATTATCAAATATTTTTCACTCACACATTTCATTAAACATTTGGTATGCAACTTGATCTCAAGGAATGTTAAACAACTTGATCCATATAATTAACAAACGATTCAACAACACTATCAACAGCAATAATATCCATCAAATCAGCTTCTGAAAGCAAACGGTTCACTCAAATCAAAAGAAGACATAAAAAAAGGATGATAATGATTGGGAGGTGATTATGAGATGATGATCGGAATGGTGATGGTGATGATGATCGGAACGATGGTGTAGCGGTGGTAACTGATTATGGAGGGAAAAGGTAATAGATTATGGAGAGAATTCGGTTGAGAGAAAACACACAGTTTGTGTGTGGAAAAAAAAAGTGAATGGGAAAAAAATAAATAAAATAAAACTTTATATAGGTGGGGTAAATTAGGTTTAAGTGATTAAATCTTAGATTAATCTAGACCATTTGAATTTTCCGGTTTTAAGTGTACTTTTCAATATTATAATTTTTCATCAAGTATTATATAATAAAAAATATATATTTATGGTCAAAGTTGAACCAGTTTGACTTTGAAAATTCAAACGGAACAATAATTTGAGATGGAGGGAGTATGTAAGTACATAAATTAAAACCAGATGAAGCTAACCCGCCCGATTGAAGCTAGTATAATTATATTCTGCCACTAATTAAAAAAGCTTTAAGCAAAGGTGGAAAGAACGTATCTTCTAACTTTTATGCACAACTAGTTCATTAAGTTATAATTTTATAGGTCATTTTGACCTAACTGAAATTAACACCAAGTATTACAATCAATAATCTTTTCCAAAGGTGTTACACTTGTTATATGACAGTATTTTATTGTGGCTTGGCCAAGTTTTTAGTTCGTACCTCGGCTAAATATGTACTTCCTTCGTCTTAAATTAAATGTTCTTTTTCAAATAGCACATAATCCGTTATACAAATAAATATCCAAATGATCACTCATAATGTTTCAAAATAAAATAAAAAAGACAGATGGAAAAAGTTTTTGGATTTATGACATTTATCTATTTGCATTTGGACGGGGCAATCTTTTTAGGACTTGGTCCGGGCTCAGATAGCTGACACTTCCTTTTTCCTAAATTGTAGCCTTTGACCAGCCTTTATCACCTTCTCTCCTGGTACCTGTTGATTGCAAAAAAAAATACAATTATCAGCATCTTTGTTCATCACACTCAGCCAAATTAGTTTGTTTGCAATAAATATTGGCCTCAAATCCAGATTTGGGAAATCACTTATATTAATCTTGAAGTGCCTAAAGTTTGATAAGTTTACAAAATTACCGTGAACATGTGAGTATGTGACCACTAATTCAAAAAGCGCAAAACGACAAGCCAGTTGAGAAATCCAATAAATAAGAAGTATAAAGATTTATAAGCCTACATATTGCAAAGATAATGACATTAGTCCCTACTCCAACTAATTTGATAGTTCTAAAGAGTTGTCATTGTTTCATGCCTATGTTAGTGAACCGATTTCTGGAAAACCTAAGGCGTTCTAGAATTTAACTTAGGGAAACACCAAATTATGCTATATTACTCATTTTTATTTTTACGTCTGTAAACAAATTTGCTTAAGAAATTGCTTAATAGTCAAATATTTTTGTCTATAAGACATAAAAGGCACTGCAAATGTTAATACACTTTCCAAATTTAACCAGTGTCTACCGATCGATATTATGTTTGTTCAAAGCATACAATAAAATGCCAAACTAAAGAAACATATTACCAGCAGGTTTAATTTGCATTTTAAAGTTACCCGCCCTAAAACAGAAAAACTATGTATACCAACACAAAGACTTAGAACCGCAAAAGATGGTCATATTTTTGTTATTCTTAGGTCACAACAAACTTTTTGAAAACTATTTACGAAACTAACTCGAAAAAATAATCGTATATTCCATCCTACTGGTTATATTAAACCACAAGTCCAACCATTTTCAAGATTACAAGAAACTTTATGATTACTAACTTGTGTTATATTAAACCACGAGTCCACAAAGAAAAAAACTGCATTACTAACTTCCTGTTTCCCTAAAAGCCACTAAGCGTATCAAGTGAATGTATAAAAAAAGTGAGTGATTACCTGCTTAGGATCATCTATAAATTTGTCCTTTCCAACTGCAAAATGATCGATACACCTCTTGGCATAAAATTGAAGCATACGGCTAGCTTTTTCATTCTTGCTAACTAATATCGCTTTCAAGTAGGGCATAACTTCATCACAGTACTTCTGGAATTGTTCCTATTTATGCACCATATTAGTCATATGGGTTATACATCTAATGATAGTAGACTAGTAGTCATATTCATATTATGTTGACTTTACCTGCGATGAATTATCAGCAACTGATGCTAGAGCAGTCAAAGTGGCTTCTTGTACCAATGTATTACTACTCTGCACAAAAAAATAATAATAAAAATTATAAACATTAATATTAACTATATTAAGCAGTACTCCTGAAGAGTTTTACCTGTAGCAGTACAGAGAGTTTGCTCACTATTTCATCCCGGTAAGGCGTCAAAATATCAGGTGTACAGTAGTTCTTAATGAAATTTATCACAGCAGAAGCAGCATGTTGCTGCACATCAGCAAAAAAGCAAGCATCATGTTTAGGCAGTGGGGTTGTTAAAAGAAGCAACTTGATGCTAGGGTTGCTGCATATAAAAAGTAATCTCTGAAAAAACATTTGCTACAGGGGAAAACGTGAAGGTGGCGTAAAAGATGAGTAAATATCAAAGTCATGCTGCCCATTTAGAAGTAAACATGTACTAATAAACAGGCCAAAAGAGAATCACTAATGCATTCAAGTCCCTTTTAGCATAAGTGAGGAAAATAATCAGATGTTACTTGACTATATGCTATAATAGCCTTAAGTTCAATTTCCTTTCGCCTTAAAGTCTAAGACTATATGTATATATCAAGCTTGCTCTAAACATATAACAAACTCAATAGTGAATAACCCAAAATCCAACTACCTGAAGTTTGGGATCATGCATCGCTGAAGCTAAAGCTGGCAGCATGCGGGTGTAGTAGCGAGGCTGCAAGTTTAAATCATGAGACAAGCGGACAATGGCAGTAAGAGCCGCCCATCTGACACGTGGGTGAGGGTGACGAAATGAGTTCAACACCATGGTCACCAATTGTTGGGAATTTCTAATCATGACCTGCACGCACAACCGTTTAGTTAAACACAATCGCAAACTGGAATTATTAAAATTTATAATTTTATAAAGAGGATGTTATTAGTTGGAGTTGAAGGTTATTAAAAAAAAATAGTTCAAATTAAATACAGATAACAGTAGTATATACCTTTGAGCATCCCTGGGAAATTTGTGCAAGTGCAACAAGAGCGGCATGATGTTTACGCCACTCGGTATCGGGCGCAGCCAAATACTCAGAAAACTGGTCAGACGCAACCGGAAAAATAATATCCCCACCTAAATGGTTAGCCAACCTAACCAAACACTCCTTCCCAAGGCGAAAAGAAGCCCCCTCCTCATCATCATATTCGTTAATATCCAATAACATCCTCATCAAAACCGCAAACAGCCTACTATGAAACTGCGGCGGATACTTCCGATTGGTGATAATACCATGTAAATAAAACTCCGCCGCCACGGATGTCAAATACTCAATCGCAGTATGACTCATCTCCGATTCCGCAACCTGCAACTTACTCTCTAACAATTTTTCTACTGGATCCAATGATGATGTGTGTGTGTGTGTGTGTTTTGTGTAGTTAGGGTTTATACGCGGTGATATCAAAACTGACATGGAAACCGACTTGGGTACAAGGTATTCGCATTTGGACAGGGCAATCTTTTTAGGCCTTGGTCCGGGCTCAGATAGCTGACACTTCCTTTTTCCTAAATTGTAGCCTTTGCCCGCCTTTATCACCTTCTCTCCTGGTACCTGTTGATTGCCAAAAAATATAATTATCAGCATCTTTGTTCATCACAATCAACCAAAGTTTATTTGCAATAAATATTGGCTTCACTTCCAGATTTGGGAAATCACTTATATTAATCTTGAAGTGCCTAAAGTTTGATAAGTTTACAAAATTACAGCGAACATGTGACCACTAATTCAGAAAGCTCAAAACGACAAACCAGTTGAGAAATCCAATAAATAAGAAGTATAAAGATTTATAAGCCTATATATTGCAAAGATAATGACATTGGTCCCTACTCCAACTAATTTGATAGTACTAAAGAGTTGTCATTGTTTCATGCCTATGTTAGTGAACCGATTTCTGGAAAACCTAAAGAGTTGAAGGTTATTAAAAAAAAAAAAATATATATATATATATATATATATATATATATATATATATATATATATATATCAAATTAAATACAGATAACAGTAGTATATACCTTTGAGCATCCCTGGGAAATTTGTGCAAGTGCAACAAGAGCGGCACGATGTTTACGCCACTCGGTATCGGGCACAGCCAAATACTCAGAAAACTGGTCAGACGCAGCCGGAAAAATAATATCCCCACCCAAATGGTTAGCCAACCTAACCAAACACTCCTTCCCAAGGCGAAAAGAAGCCCCCTCCTCATCATCATATTCGTTAATATCCAATAACATCCTCATCAAAACCGCAAACAACCTACTATGAAACTGCGGCGGATACTTCCGATTGGTGATAATACCATGTAAATAAAACTCCGCCGCCACGGATGTCAAATACTCAATTGCAGTATGACTCATCTCCGATTCCGCAACCTGCAACTTACTCTCTAACAATTTTTCTACTGGATCCATTGATGATGATGATGTGTTTTGTGTAGTTAGGGTTTATACGCGGTGATATCAAAACTGACATGGAAAACGACTTGTGTACAAGGTATTTAAAAATACGAATTAGGGCTATGAAAAATATACCGACAAAAAAAAAAAAAAAAAAGATTTTAAAGAGTTTTTCATTTATACTTCCACGTACTCCTTTATTATTGTGTATGTAATTTAACTTTTTTGGTCATCAGGTACCAGTGATCAAGGTGTAGCTCAAATTTCAAGTGAAATATCCGTTCTCAATCTTCGCCAGTCAAGTGTTGTAAATTCAAGCCCCGCACCATCGGTAACCACTTCTGTTCCAAGAATGGAAAGAACAGCGAATTCTGGCCAGTAGAGGGACCGTACGTTAGCTACTGCTTAACCAATGTGTACTAATGGTTTGTGGAACTCAGTATCATGTACACACACACACAAAAGGAATCCACAGTAATGTTTTGTTTATGCTTTTTGTCTTTGTTTTTGTAATTTTGATTCTATTTGGGTAAATCTTCGACCTCGCCAGCAGGATGCTTCTCAAATTATTGATATCATAATGTGTACCATTTTTTCTTACGTATACAAACATCCCGCTGCAACGCACGGGCTAAATACCTCGTTTGAATACAATACTATTTCAAAGATTCATAATATCACAATATCATTTTTGTCATAAATGTAAATTGAAGAAAAAATGCTATATTTCCGTACTTAGCTATTAATTGATTGATTGTGTATACATTTGTAACCATCAAAACAAAGTACCAAAATCATATTCATACCCACTGACAACCATGGTGAAGCTCCTCTGCATATCTATCATTTGCCTTATGAGCCTCATGACCACAGGTATACCGACTTTATTTGGCTACAATTATATTTCATATTTGTCTAAATACATTTCTTAACATGATGTTTATGTGACTGCGTAGATGTGTTATGCAAATATTTCGATTGCAGAGACTATTATAAGTTTGTTAGTTTTAATTATGATTGCAGACTATTATAAGTTTGCCTTAGCTAGTCAAACTGTAACATGTTCATGAACTAATAGTTTCTAATAAAACATCGTCTTAAATATTTGCTCATGATGAAAATCAAATGAAGTGTCTTCCACTGTTACTATATATGAAGGTTATTTGTCTAATTATCAATGTATTATTATGAGTAGCAAAATAAAACTGTCTAACTAAAGTTTGCACTTAAGCCCAATAACCAGATTCTTGCACTAAGGCTATGTTTGGCCAAAGTAGCTGTGAGCAGTAGCCACAGCTCACCGCTCATAGCTTCATAAGGAAGCATTGAAAAAACGAGCTTTCCTAAAAAATAGCAAAGCTCACAACTCTCATGCAAAACGAACAATAAAAATCAAAAAGCTCATTGATCACCGCTCATTGCCCCAAAAAGCTTTGCGCCAAACATAGCCTAAGAATATGTACCCATTTTAACTAAACTGAGGTATTCGTGCTACTGTTTCAACCTTTTTCCCTAACCACCTTTAAGATATGTATTGAGTGAAATTTGAACCTCATGGGAGGGCATCAAAGTTCTTGACCCGACCGTTAAGCCACCTGTGGTGGTTAATAACAAGTAACAATCTAGTGAAGAAAAGAAATAGATCTACTTTGTGAACAAGTGTTGATGTTGACAACAAGTAACAAACGCTAAACATGTAATAGGTGTTGCTTACACTCGACTTTTAGAACGAGCTGAGCACATAGGATAAATGAGATCTCTCCAAAGTCCAAACCACAAGAAAACCACAAACACATCAAACAATCTATTTTACCGGCACTATTTGCTGGGAGAACCTTGAAACTTTGAATGCCATATTGTTATACGTAAGGTTCGACGTGACTTTTGAAACTTCTGTGGCATTTGAAGCTTGTGACACGCCGAACCTTACTCGTAATAATTTCTACAATAACAAATATTATTAGCAAGTTTGATGATTAAATATGGAAAATATATAATAATTGAGTGGATACAAAACAGAAAAAGAATAAAAGTGTCAAGTTTGGTGTATTTTAGACGATTATACCTAAAATAAAATGAAAAAATATTTATAAAAAAAGGCCTTGTATGGCTTAAGAAAACCACGAATAGCTTGCAATGGCAATTTTGACAAATTATCCATCACGAAGAAATTCCAAGAATTTCATTGCATACGTTTACTTTGGAGTCAATGTGTTTACTGAACATTCAATTGTACAAGAGAAATTCTATAACCACATAAACTTTGTGGTTGTAGAGTTTACAAACAAATTATATGGGGCCCTTGAAAACGAATTGTGAAGTCGGGAAGAAACAGAATAGAAATTTAATTGCTCTTTCCTTGAATTTATATAAAAGATCTAGCAATATATATGTAACTTTTTTTTGTTTATCATATATTTCTCAAACCTATGTTTAAGTCTAGCGGCTATGGGTGGGGTTGTATGTTGCTGGAGCATCTCTGGCTTGCACTCTTGCAATGGCCACCGATGCCTTCCAAGGATTTCGACAATGGAAACTCTGGTTTCCAAACAAATTTCTCTCTCAATACTGTTTCTATCACACTTATTGCAATAGAAATCAAGCTACCAGTGGATCTAACTACAAACATGGATGGTTATGGAGAGTGGATCGGAAAGTTAGTTAGCATTGGTTTCTTGGTCACCATGCTAGCCAATTTTCTCCCTTCTTTAGGGCTTATGGATAACAAGGAACTTCTAGTAAACATGGTAGCATGGGGTATCATCTTGATCACCATTACCGTAAATGCATTCACTTCATACCTACATAAACTATCACTTCTCCCTGTTTTATGTTATGAAGCTCCACAAGGTTCTTGATGCATTTCTTTTGCTGGAGAAAATTTGCAAGGAATGCTTGTTTTAGCTCGTCGTAGCTGTTAATTGTATCTGGCGGGAGATCGTCAAACCATACTCTGGAGGAGCCTGTTAGCGTGGAATTGAACATGTGACACCAGATGGGCATGGCCCAACGCTCTACCTTAGCCACAGATTGGAAGATCTTCAAGTGGTCCTCCGGATCCTCGCTTCCATCGTATGTTTTAACCTGAGTCGGCATGCAGGTCCTTTTTGGCATCTTGAAGTGACGAATACGAGTAGTGAACGGATCAGAGTCTCGGCACGACCAGGGTTGTGCTAGGTCGTCGTCTTCGGTTTCAGATCTGTGCCTTTTCAACCTCGACCTTCTCCTTCCGCGACTTCGGACTTCCATGTCATCCTTGCATCACAGAGGTGATTCCCGGCTGTGGCGTCTCCTGGAATCACGGGAGCAGATACTTTGGTAACGGCCATCTTCTTTTCGCTCATCGTCACGGTAGGACTGATTTCCGGAGTGCTGGGAGTATGCGGACATACTTTTCTCTTTGCTTTCGAGCCCGAGCCTATAGAACACTTCGTTTTCCAGCCTTTTGAACACATCTTTTCTCCTTGGACCCCTCCTTCTAGGAGACCTCGACCTGTGGCTTGGCGAGCTAGGGCTCACGGATGCACTTCATCGTCGTTTAGCTTCGATTTTTCTTTTTAGGTCCTTCTTTTGGCGGGGCGTCCTGGATTCAGATTGTTGTGATTCTTCCTCGCAGAGGTGAGCTTTTACTTAGTCGAGCTTCTAATGTTTTTGTTTTTGACGATATTTCTCAAACATAATTGGCATAATTTGGTCGTAGTTCCTTTCACAATAACCCCGGAGGTCTGTGCTAGGAGTAGGTACGCCATTGCCTCCCAATACCGTTTCTTTATCTTTCACGCCCTTATTCCGCATGGCGGACGTGGGTGCGGGCGTGTCGGTGTTTACTTGCTGGCTCATGGTGAGTATTTTCGAGGATGCAGTTGTGCACTGGTCCCATGGATGGGGCCAACTTGTTAGGTGCGGGCCGTCCTTGATGGGCCGTCTGTTGTGGGTTTATGCACTAATCCAAGTAAAGGATGAAGTATCCTGCACAAATGAAAGTAAACCGTTAGCTATACCGTGGGGACGGACCCCACGATTAAGCTCCGGCATGAGAGTAAGTACTCATGTTGTTAGAGGAATGTGAGAGTACTCGGATGAGTGAGATACTCGTACCTCGAAAATGTGAATCGAGGTTTCCTTTTATAGGTAGTTGAAATATTAGGGCTTCATAATATTTCGCATATCGCCGTAGTGGCTGAGGTGGGACCCTTTTCGGGCAAGGGTCCTCAGCTCAATCGATGTTTGTGGATGTGGATGGACCGGGGTCCAGTCCGCGGGTGTACTTCGGGAGTGCCGCTTATACGTGTCCTGGTTTGTCCGGACTGTGCCATGCTCGTGAACATGGGATTCCAGCCTTGTTTGGCTTATTAGGCCGGAGCATGGTTTTGCTTATAGGGCCGGAGCCCGTTTTTGCTTGTTGGGCCGGAGCCCAGTTCGTGTGAGATAGTCCAAGCCCAGTAGGTTTGCTATCCGTATTATACGTCATCAACAATGAACAAGGAGTTGAAGAGTGAGCTAGATGAAATTAAGCGGTTTGTTATTTTTAGTTACAAATGTAACGTAAAATTTTCGAGTCTATACAATTGAATCTATAAATTTCAGTCTCCTCAACACATTGCGTGATGAAAATCTCGATATAGTGAAGAGCCAAATTGTCAACACAGTGATCACGACGCGTGATTGTCTAAAGGTTTGCCTACTTTATCAAAATGTTTTAACTGCGACATGTCTAGTTTATGTATCCTCAACATGTGTGCATGACGTACATGCTCAAAATAACTAGACACGTACGCCCGGTTAAACTGGTACAATTTTATGATCATTTTTTCATTGCATGTACAATCTCATTTTTGTTCCTAATGACTGTATTATACAAAAGCTTACATTTAAAAAAAAAGAAAAAAAAAAAACACTATATAGGTATTTCAGCGTGTACAATTTTATTAGAGTGACGGTATTTCTATTTGAATCAGGGTGTTGTTTCTTTAATTATCGACATAGCTGTGGCTGATGATTTCCCTCGTTGCCAATTTATGCTCGACTGTGTTCTGCTCTTATTATGGAGCTCCGTGCGCTTAACCGTCAGGCTCCCGTTACAAAAGATTTTTTTACAGTTTGTTTTGTGCACTATTAAAATGGATTTATGTATGGGATTTTTCTAACTTGTGCCATAGGGGCACATGTAAGTAAGTGAGTGGTTGTGGGACTGATGCCGGAGGATAAGGCTAGGCACAACAATAAGGGTCAATCCCCCTTATTTTCTCTGCCACGTCAGCTTTCTCTCTCCAGCGACCTGCAGACGATTCAGTGCCACAATAAGGGCGACTAAGTTCTTTAAAAAAAAAAAAAAAAAAAAAAAAAAAACCATTTTTAACACAAACTAAAAATTTAATTCGTAAATTAAAATGTTACATATTAAGTCAACTAAAATAAAAACATTACAACATTTATTAAAACATAACAACATAAAAACTAATCTTCAAGGTTGTATTGTTCCTTGATCGTGTCTTTGAGTTCTTGCATTTTTTGTTGTTAAAATGCGGGCAAAGATGGGTCGATTGGTTTGAAATAGAAGATGACATCTTTTTTATATTTTTTTTGTCGCTCAAATTCTAGCCTTTCTGCTTCCATTGCCAATCTTTTATCTTCTTGCTCCGCTTTCTTTTGCTGCAGCGCCAACTCCTTATCCCTTTGCTCCAGTTCTTTTTCCTTCAATTTGTAGTATCCGTCTGCAAGCTCGTGCTTCTTACCCCATGCCTTTGATGTAATGGCTTGCCATTTTTCGGCTACCCCATCCAAACTAAACCCCGACGATTTCTTCTTAGTAGCCTTATTTTTCTTAGCTGCATCACGCCCAACCGGTCGCTCATTTCGAGGCTTTTCATTACCAGGCACATCCGAGCCCGTGTCAGAAGTCCTTGGTTTTTTCAAGCCGCATTTTGGTTTAAAAAAACTGGCATCTCATTTTTCTTCCAAATCTGATGGTCCCTCAAAATCTCCCAACAATGATCCAAATGAAAGGCATGCTTCATCATTATTGCATATTGGTCACACGCTCTTTGGTAAATATTGAGATCATTCGCACCACTTCCAAAATTCTCATAACGATTGTCGTAAATGGCAAAAAATGCACCAACTCTATGACGAATCCTAGTTTTCCACTTGCTAGTAATTGAGTTGTACGATCTCCCTTCACCGACTTCCTTTTCAAAGTATGCAATCACTTTTGCCCAAAATCCTTTAGAATTTTGGTTGTTTCCAACCACGCTATCCTCCGACGAATCACACCAAGCCATGCACAATGCGACCTCTTCTTGTTTTGACCAATTCGAGTTGTCTTTGTCAACCTCTTTCTCAACCGCCTTCTTCTTAGCCTTTGTAGCACGCTTCTTTTGTTTGACCGGTGACATCTCTTCAGAAATAGTGTTGTCGTCATCAACACCAACAAGATCATCATTTGGAACC